>JAOXJP010153022.1:0-13067 GCA_025762735.1 Platanus orientalis | reverse complement strand
TAGAAAACGAATTTTTTGGTTAAGTGTTTAGTCTCATAGTGCATTAGTGTGAGAGAAAGTACTGCACGGTTTTGGTTCGCCAGACACACAGATCGCAGTGCTGCCTCTGTGTGTGCAGATCATTCTATCTTGGGAGATAGACGTCCGAGTAATCGTTAGCACCAGTGCGAGGGACGAATCTGTCTTAAGGACATAATGTCTAACACTAGCCCTGATCTACATCACCCGAATCAAGTGAAGTTACATCATCCGAATCAAGTGAAGTTACATCATCCGAATCAAGTAAGTGTCTTATTTAATTTATTTAAGTAATTTTTTTAGTTTATAATAGAGTGCACATGTATTTAGAATATTGAAATAACAATACAGATAATATAACATTCCCTTTAACAGAATGATACTATGACATGTTAAAGAGCAATAACCAACTGGGTTCATCCGTTCATGTCGAGTTGGTCGGAGTTGAAGTTGATAGTGCTTCAACAGATGGTCTTTCTAATGACAGACAATGCTTAACCATTGATCAATGCAGTTATACACTTATCTCCTGACCCAGTTTCCTGGTTTGCAGTCAAAATCGATAGACAAGGTTGCCACTTGGAAATTCAACCCTTATATTGTTTGTTTAGGATGAAAAGTAACTTAAATTAGCCACTCTGTTCTGTAATGGTTTTACATCTTATGAGGTTTTAAGTGAACTGGGTAACTGTCATTCCTCCTATATTTGTCCTTAATTTCATTTTAATACAGCAGTCACTAGACAACGACAAAGATTTGTCGATAACAATTTGTTTCCAAAACTTGATTAACATCAAGAAATACTAGAGCCAATTCCCCACCTTCCCATGATTAACACAATACAACTTTAGCCATGGACACTTCATCTTTTTTAGGGGGAGGGTCGGGGGAGGCAAAGCTAGGTGAAGGCTCATTTTCGGAAAGATGAGTATTTTGGTGACTTCAATCTTAAGCAAAAGGCTATCTGAACTTCTCTTCTTTTTAGGTAGATCTTCATCCAATGATTCAGTCAACTTGCACCGAAATGCTTGTACACGGAAAGAGAGTGATTCTACAGAAAGAAATTGATAATGATAATGACTGATTCCTATATGTTTCCACTTAATAAAGAAAGCTTAAAGTGATTTTATACGATTCACATTGTCCAAAATTTTAAGACCACTTTTAGGATCACCACGCACTCATGTTGCTAAGAGCTTATGGTATTTGTAGCTTGCAAGCTGCTGAATCAAATGGCTTGAAAGTTTAAACATAGTGATCTCATAGTTCACAGTTTTTGAAAATGCCAAATTATGTCTACAGGTGGTTTGACTTTTTAAAAATTAGGGTAAACTTTACTTAATCCTCTCTTGTTTCTAATTACTCCATAAACCTTTCTTAAGGCTTCTGAGAATTCAATTACCTCCTCTATTAGGAGGGGTGGCTAAGGGAGAGTATAAAAATATCTTAATGCCCATATTTTTTTAAAGTGCTCCTTAAAATCATCTAAAATTACTTATTTTGTATGTGAAAATTATCTTAACCAAATCAATTCCAGGATGATACAGGTCATTTAGACCATAGCAAAGCTTTTGGTGCACAATGTAGGAGGTAGTCCTCCATTTTATTATAAGAAAAATAAAATCATAACTAACTTGAAATTGGGCATTGAGCATTTATGAACATTCAACGCCCTTTCTAAAGTAACTTTAGCTAAATTATGAGTCTCATGGTTAGCTTTTCTAGGAACATATGAAAAGGCTACCTGCTTAAAATTAGAAGATAACATTATGCAATTTAACAAAATATTTTAACCTCCCATCGCCATGCAGATTTTGGACAACTTAAATACTTAATGACATTTGTTGCATCACTTTCATGTATAACGTATTTTTCCATTGACGCTTTTCCCAACTTTAATCCAAGTAGTACTGCTTTTGATTCTGCAGACAAATAGGGCTGTAAAGAGACCAAATATGAGGTGGGTATAAGCATATATTTATTTAATCAAATTCAGATATTTTACAAATATTTATTAAAATGACCTAGGACTATAGAGACCAAAGACAATCGCTGGGGTTCAATCAGAGAAGGGAGTTGGCTACTCGGGAGGTTTCAACTTTCTTTCATATGAAATGGGAATGTGAGATGAGAAATGGATTAAGGTTAAGGTTAGGGTCAAGTTATTCATATGTTGTATTCTACATAGCATGGCTGACATATTATAATATAAATATTAGTTATAGCAGGCTGAACCAGAATATATACAATGTACTAAACCCAATTGCTAATTGAAATACATCGAAGCCTAATTGCTAATTGAAATACAAACAATGTACTAAGCCCTATAGCTAATTGGGATAGTCTATTATTAGACACCGGATCACTTTAACCCTGCTCATTTGAAAACTCACTCTTATTAAACACCGAGTCATACTGTATATATATATATATTAAATGGATAAAGATATTTGGCCGATATAGATGCATCCATATTCGCTTTAAAAGGGCCAAATACATATGTGTGGATGTATATCGGGATAGTTGACAGCCCTACAGACAAGGGATCCACCAAGCAATTGAGAGTTAAGAAAGAGGGGAGGAAAGTGAGTTATTAAATTGTCAACCCAGGGAAGGTATATAAAATTGTCAAAGTAAGTGAACCTAGGAATTAATTATATTTAAGATCATATGCTTATTTTTACTTTCTTTAGCTGCCATTAACTTATTATTTCAAAAGTCCAAACAAAAACAGGTGAGTGTGCCGGCGCCTGCCCATAAAAGACATGGGGTCAAAGCATTAACATGGGTTGCTAATATTAGTGAACAACAACTCAAAAGTTTGCATCATATAAAAGAATTTGATTTATCTATGCAAAGGGAATAAGGAATTAAGCATATTCTTGGAGTAGATTGACCGTCTAAGGTGGATCAGAATAATTCCCTTTGTTCACTTTCCACAACAGAAGATAAATATAGTGAATGGTTCAACAGAAGTGGGCCTTCATGTTTTAAAAATCACAAGTACACCTTTTTATTTCTTTTGGTAAACCAAAAAGCCCCCCCAACGCCACAAACTTATTCAATGTCAAACCAGTACTTGGATGCTAGCTTTGCCCAAGTGTGTGCTTGATGAGCAGGCATTTCAAGAACTATGGATACATGATTATATTGCACATACAAGTAGTTTTGGACCCATCACCCCATTATGAGTGTCCCTCCAAAAAGAGAGATATTTAGTAAAAATCAATCCAATCAGACGATCATCGTTGGCCGAAAATCGGTCTGTCACATCCTAATGCGTCCACCCTGGCGGTAGAATTTCAGCAATAACAATTTCTGCAACTCGGATTTGGTTGGTCCATGTTGGATCAATCTTGAGGAATTGGAATATGCTCAAAAAAAAAAAAAAAAAGAGGGTTGGGTGGGGGCTTGCGGGTCAAAGAATAACCACTCACACACTTACATTGAACCTTAGATTTACGAAGTCTTTGTGAGTGTCTATCTTTAATCTATTATTTTAAGGAACAAACAAAACTCTTGAACCATAACCCAAGATTGCATAGATTCTACAATCTTAATGTTCCAATTAGTGTTTGTTCTTGTGGATTGGTTGAACATATTTTATGAACCATATAAAAAGAATTTGATTGGACAGTTATGAACATCTGACCTATGATTTCTAGTTCCTAGACCATCCAATAGGTGCTTATCTGACCAAGTTCATATCGGTTTGGTCCATCCAAGAGGTGCTAAACCGATTAAAATTAATGGTTGATTGCTACAGCATATTTTTCATTTAGATTGGTATTTATGCTAAACAAGCATAAGTTAACTAATTAAAGCCCCTTTAGATTTGCTTTTCGGAAGCATTTCGAAGAATCAGAAGAACACCACTTTATGAAAATTCAAACAAGCCCTTAATTCTGAGATCACATATCAGAATCACTTAAAGAAACAATTTTTTTCTTTTTACTTTCAGGAGAAACATTCTTGAGAATTGCTAAACCAAAGGCTATTGTGCAGATGCAAAGCCAAACTTGGGTGAGCCCTACTATTGATTTAAGAAAAGAAAATGTGTAACATGAACCTAGTCGATATTTCAGGCTCTTTAGGCAAAAGGGTGTTTAGTTACACAGTGTCGCCACTGTACAAGGAGCTTGACTCTTGAACATGCCAGAGAGAGAGAGCTATGAAGAATTACAATATTTTTTTCTAGGGCAAATCACTTTGGATAGTTGTCCCACTAAAATATATAAAACTTACTTTTTAAGCAGCATCTATTCTATAGAGGGGTGGATACTTGGGTCTGTTTAATTGGAGCAAATATAATATAAAATTATATAAAAAGATGCAAAAAATCTAAAAAAGGAAGAAATATCAGCCCCACTATGAAGTATGAACTATAACACATTGAGCATTATCTATGCATATGAAAAAGGAGGGAGAGAGAGAGAGAGAGAGAGAGAGAGAGAGAGAGAGAGTAATATGATTAGCGAAAAACTTTATAAAATACCCGGTGCATGTTATTATACACCACTAACTTCATTTGATAGTGCTTGTCTACAGAGAAGGACATGAAAACGTGGTAGCCTTTACACATGCATTACTATTTAATCATACATTTGAACCCTTTTCCTTAAGATGGGTAATGGAGACTATCAACACCATCTTAGTTATAAATGGAAATATTAGATAAGTTTACTATGAATCTATGGTACCAGAGCTGCACATTCTTATCAGTGCACACCTTCTAACCATTGGATCCGTTCCATTCTTTAGGCTGGTCAAGAATAGTTAATTGACTTTTGTCTAGGACATGTTGATACTTTTGTCTAGGAGATCTTCTACCTAAAGCCCATCTCCTCGATGAACACTAATAACATCATAACTGTATATATAATCCAGTCTTTAAGTCAAATGCAGCTTATGGAACAAAATTTTATTGGGAGCAAAAGATTTGAGGTTATTCATATGTTTTTTTTTCCCTCAAAATCTTTAGATCATAGAGAGAGATCCTACTAGTTTAGTTCTATTAGGACTACTTTAGTCTAATATTTTATCATAATACCTAATGATCAGTATTTAAGAGTCGGTGTCAAGGTAATTGCACATGGGACCCATTGTATCAAATCAGCTACCAGAGAAGGTTAGGAGCTCGGCATTGATTGATTATGATCAAATGGTGACTAATTTCATACATTTTAAGATGGGTTTTCAAGGAAATGTAGCATATCATTTCCTTTTCTGGGTACATACCATTCTACATGATATTGAGTACCCATATGTGCTCAAACTTTTATTCTCAATAGACCTTTTTAGCTTCTTAATTAATATAATCATTAGACAATAGGGTGGGCCTTGGCGCATCGGTAAGGTTGCTCTATTATGACCTGGGTGTCATGGGTTCAAGTCATGGAAACAGCATCTTTGCTTGCAGGGTTAAGGCTACATACATCTGACCCTCCCCAGATTCTGCAGTGGCGGGAGCCTTGTGCACTGGGACTGCCCTTTATCAGACAATAGGGTATGAAGATCTACTTGGGTCTTGGTGAGAGAGAGATATTGTCCAGTGGGGAGTTCTTGTGACTATGAATTCCATTAACTTAATCATATTTAAAACAAAAGGTAGGAGCACTCAAAGAGCTTTAAAAAGTGCAAGTTTTTTAGGGGAGGGGGGATAGGTGGGATTGAAAATGAAGCCAGCACTCTCTGCCTTAGAGGGTGATATGCTCCAATTACAAAATTTCAAACCCCCTCAGAACCATCAAGTATAGGGAGAGAAGATAAAACTCAAGGACACCAAAGAGAAACATAAGAAAGATCAAATAAGGGTAGGTGGGGGCCCTGAAATGACTTGTAAAATAGGTCCAGTCTAATTGGGAATCATGTTCTCCACTCCCTATCCCCTTTGAGCAATGTGGCGCAATTTTGGTGGAAAAGTTTGTCTATGCAGATCGTTGAGATTCCTTCGCTACACAAACCCCTATTTTTAGCCATGTGGAGAGATATGACTAATTCAAATCATTCATCTTATAGTAGACCCTCAGGATTACGTGTTTTATTGCCCTTGTTCATGTCAGCTCTATACCTCAGCGAGTAGTGGATTTTACCGCTACGGAGAGAAGGTGATGTGGCAAACACATGCCCATAGATTAATCTATCATGACAGGAGGCATGACACATACCCTCAAAAAGTGAATTTTCACTTTTTGGGAGGTAAAAATCCATCTCCTGCCCTAACAGATTATTCTGTGGGCAGGGGAGGATTTTTCCTCCGACCGAATGCATTCCTTGAGGATATTAAGCAACTAAATTGTATGCGAAATTCAGTTTTTATACACATTAATGTGCTTATATTTGGACATATGGCAAGCATGCAGGGGATCGGAACCAAATCATCTAGTGGGTCCTCCCAACAGGTCATCAAGGCCAAAAAATCAACACGAGATCGATAAAGATTATGATTTCAATCATTTGATTAATTTTATTCCTTGGACCAAACCTGGGAAAATTTTCATAAACCTTATAATGGGGAATAAAAGTACCAATTAAATGGTAAAATAATTATCTGATCATGTTGATTTTTAACCTCAAGAAATTGTTGATTATGAGACCCCAAAGATGGTTAGAGGAAGCCATAGTAGTGATGGGTAAACGTGAACAGATTGTCTCAGTGGAGGTTGACTTGACCAAAATACTGTTAAGAGTAATCAACACCGACTCTCTAGAAATCTCTAAAGAGCCGGTTATGCTAACCGATATCAAATATACCAGAGTTTTCTGCTAAGAAAGAGCATTCTCTTTAGAGAAAATTCTGGAGTATAGACACCGACTCAAAGTCGGTTGATGATGTTTATAAAAGGGGCACAACCCCTCCTATTTGTGTTGTGAGAAAAAGTCTCTCTTAGTGTCCTCTAAGTGAAGTGAGTGCTCTAAGTGTGAGCTGTGTGTCCAAGTGTGTCCTCAAGTAAGAAGTGTCTTAGTGAGTGTCACACAAGTAAATATGCTTGTCTTAGTCCTTGAGTTGGTCAAGTTTTAAAGTATTGTTATTCTCTTTTGAAGTAAAATAAATATTTTTTAAGAGAGAGAGAGTGCCTCATTTTTTCTACAGAACTTGTGGTGAGAGTATTTAAGGAAATGCTGACTGAAATGTCTTGAGGATCAGGATCTTTCAAAGAACCAAGTTGAGGGTGTGTCTTTGTAATTAGGTGAAAAGAACTTGGTTTCAAAACTTGGTATGTAAGAGAGTAATGGGATTAATGGATCCGAGAACTACCAGACACCTTTGCATTGGACTCTGTTGGTGGGTCTCATCAATGATGCTCTGGTGAATAAGGACTTTGTAGTTTATGTTTAGTTACCAAAGATGAAAGGTGGCGTAACCAAATCCCTATGGAAGCCTAAGTCCGGATGTTGCCTATTACTCTATCACTGTTGCTTGAGGAGGAAAGATTGGACAGAAGAATGACGATAGCTCATGCTGGGCTGTGAGAAAGAAAGGGAATCAATAGAAGAGAGGACCGAAATGGAACTCTTGAATCGAGTGAGGGATTTTGGAGTCTGTGTTTTCAATTTTCTCTATTTGTGTTGACTCAAATTAAGTGGAAAATAGGGTATTTATAGCCCACCCTAAGCCATGCATGTTATGTAGATAAATAACAAAATAGGTGAAACCCCTCATGTGACCCCATGCATCTTGTACTTATTGACTTAGTTCGAAAGACTCATGAGTTAGCCAAATAATCTACAATTTCAAGGACAACATATTATTGTAACACCAAATTTCATGTAGTTCTCTAAGGAACATATGAAATTCAAAGTGTTCAAATTCCTAATCTTTCGAAGGTTGGTTTATTATTTTATGTGTGCGGACTCTCATTCCAAATATTTGAGAGGGACTTGTTAATTACAACTGTTAATGACAAACCTCAGATTCCCTAATTGTTACACGACTTGTAAGACAAGATTGTATAAAGTATAAATATTGAAATATATTGATAATATGATGAAGTACAAAATACAAAGACTTCTGTTTTCTCCTCTTTACAACTTTGAACCTTATCTAACCTAAGAACTAACTTCGTATCCGTTGGCTTGTATCTTCTTCATTATGCATTGTAGAGGTATTATGGACATGCTAGCTTAAAGGAGATTGGCTTGAAACTTGAAAGTTGTATCCAGTAGGGAGGCTATGAGTTGATAAAGATGATAAAGAAGATGATTCCTCGAGGTATTTCACACATTTTCAGAGTGCAAGTTAGAGTTTTTGAAAGATCTAATCGAAGTCTTTTATCCCAAAGTCCTTTTAGTGGTCATGTCTTCTTATTTATATAGGCGTTGGGATGACCATTTTCATGCACACATGATGCCTTCTTTTTAGCTTGACTCTCAACTTTACATTGAAGATGTTAACATGGCTATAGGTTGGCTCAAAAGATATTTTTGTTGTTGATTGGATCCTTTTTAAATAGGACTCTGAGTTGAACCCCATTTCAATCCCTTGATTTAAGGGATATCACATATATAGAAGAGTCTATTTAGAGTAAAACTCTCACTAACCCAATTTTGTATATTTTTTAAAGATTCTGTCTGTTTAGCAGAATCCCTAAACAGTTTTTGGACTCTTTGGAATACAACACAACTGTTCCCTTGGGATTTATGCCACAAGATATCACTTTTGTCTTTCTTTGTGAGGTATCTTTCATTGCTCGCGAACAGGTATCCTTCGTGAAGTAGATGTTCCTTGCAAGGTGACACTATTCATTGCTCACGAGAGGATGACCTTCGTGGGATATATATCCCTCACAAGGTGTTTTTCATCCCTCGCAATGATACTCATTCATAGGGTATCGTTTCCCATTCGCAATGATTCTCTTTCGCAAGGTATTTTAGTAAATCTATAGAAATTAGTGTCTACAGTTACCCCTTTGGAAATCATACCACGTGGTGACTGCAAGTGGTGGGGTTTTCGAACTGTTATTGTGAAATGATGGGCATTTAATGCTCTCTGCAAAAAGAGTATTTTAACCTTGTTTTTACGGCACATCATTTTCAAATGACATCTTGAAATGACAAGAGTACCCTTCTCAATATATAAAATCATCATTTCTTATTTTTTCAGTTATTTCTGAGATACTTTTGAAATCCATGAATGTCTTCCATTGTCAAGAGCTTACTTCCTTGCAACTTTGCATCCTTGCCTTCAAATCTAGTATCTAAACCAGTCAGTCTCTTTACCTTGATCTCATGACCGTTTTGAGATCACTTTTGCAGCCTTTACACCGGTAGAATAGGAGATTCTTCGATTTTTAAGGTTCATGAACCCAAGAAACCCTATTTCTTCACTTTAATTTCGATGAATGTGGGCTTTCAACCCGATTTTCTTTTCGATAGAAGCGTTTGTTCCATTCTTATGGTCATTTTGAGACCTTTTGGGTTCCTTTTGGTGGAGATCAAGTGAAACGTGTTCTTTGAGTTTTTCGGTTGCCTCCTCTGGCAACAATGATTATTCTGGCGAGTTAATCCGACTAGTGAGCCAGACTCACAATGGTTGTTGATTGGCTTCGCGATAGACTCCTCGCAACGTTGGATCATATAGGGAAGTCTCCTTCGCAACTCTCCCCTTTACGGGTGATGAGCTGTGAGATTCCTTCGTGGCTCTCCCCTTTGCGGGTTAATAGAGCTGCGAAGTATGTTTCTTCGCTGTTCTCCCTTTCGTGGGTCGATTGAACTGTGAGGTTCATTTCTTTGTGGACATCTCCTTCGTGGGTCCATGTTTCACGAAGGATTGCATCTCACAAAGAATTTCTCTTCGCAAAGAGGTATACCTTGCGAAGACTTTGTGCTCGCGAAAGATGTTGTCTCGCGAGGGACTTTGGACTTATACTTTTCTTTCTTTTCTACATTTTTGCTTAAGTGTTTGTGAACCATATATTCTAATTGTTTCTCCATTTCATGCAGATATGTCCCCCAAGAAAGATATGATCTCCATGGAAGAGAGGGAAGAATTTAATTTTATTGAGATCTTGAGTCCCAAATGTACATACTTCGTAGCCAATCTATTTTTTATGAGGGATTTATGGGCCCTATTGAAGTTCATCCTCTCAATACTAAAGCATATATCAAGAAGGAATCCAAGAGATGGGTGCCACTTTTAGATATACGCCATGGAGAATCTAAATTCTAGCATAAACTTTCCCTCCAACCCTCAATCTTGGATGGCCATAGACCGGACATCGAGGTGGTGACTGAATTTCATTTGTTACTTCGCCAAATCCTCGAGAAGAAGGCAACATGGACAAATCTAAGTTTAAGAACTTCTTTTAGTTTCACCAATGAAGGTAGGTGGGAGGCCTTTGTAGAGACATGCCTCACCACCTATCCAGAGGAGATTGCGGATGTCTCCATGAGTGAAGCAGTTAGGGCGTCGATGGGTGTTGTCGACAAACATAGGGACATGATGCTTGAGGCTCTGTCTTGTTGGTGTTCGGTAACCAATAATTTCTTTACTGTTTATGGGGAAGTTGGCATCACTTTATGGGAATTTGTTATCATCTCGAGGCTACCTTATATGGGGGAGTTGTATGAAGAATATATTCCCTCAAATAGAGAAATCAAATAGTTGACGCCATATACTCAACACCTTTTTAAAATCTATGCTCGGCTAAACATGGAAAAGGTTCCTTATGGTTCTTGGATCAACCATTTCATTGAGGCAGTCCCAAAGAAGAAGTTTGATGATAGAAAATCCAAACGCGCTACCTCATGAAAAGATGAATGGAGAGACAATTGGAGAGCTAAGGCAGGGTTGGAAAAAGAAGTGTTCATGGTTAGCATGTATGTCTACTTCTTAAGTGGTTTCCCTTTTGTGTGCCATAGGGGAGTGCAAGTAACATCCATCACTTTCATCGCTGTAGGGAAACTAGCCATGGGGCAACGAGTCTATATAGCACCAACCTCTTTGTATTGTCTTTATAGTGGTATGAGGGAGACTGTGACTTACGGTTTGAAGATTCATTAGTCTAGAAGCAAGAACACATACTTTCCTATGCAATATTTGCTGGGTTGGATATCCCTTCATTTTGTTGACATGTACCATAGACGGGATTTATATATTCATGAAGAAGCCATTTTGAACAATATCAAAGACTTACACCATATCACCATTCAGTGTGCCAACACAAAATTTTTCTTTGAAGAGAACTTCAATTTCCTTCCTGGATACGATCTCATTAAGGAGACGACTTTGACTGATGATGGAAGTTTGGAAGGTTTGGAGTGACTTTATTTTTTTTTCCGTCAGAAGTGGGGGCTTATCATGGCTATAAGAGAATTACTTCTACGTAGAACCATATGACCCGCAATGAATGGCTTGTCAATTTGCATGCCATCAAGCACTTAGAAATCTTCCTCTTGATTCACAAATTCAAGGCATTACTGAGGATGGGCGGGCCTTGAAATAAGCTTATTTATATTTTGTGAGATTAGGAACTGGTAGCACTATTGAAACTCCACCTAAGCTAGAAAGACCACGCTTTTTAACAGTGCATTTTCTTGTTGGTGGTATAATTCTTGTTGACACTTCTTGGTCTATGAGAGAATTCCGGCATTTAAGAATACTGGTGTTACCTTTGACAATGGCATAGATGAAGTCCACGTAGGTAAAGTCTTGAATACAAAACTGGCTCGGTATTTTTCAAACCTTGCTATGATGAAGGTTGTTGTTGAGAAGAAGATGAAATCTCGTGAAGAAAGGGATACCTTAGATGAATCTCCCACAAAGAAGAAGAAGAATAGAGTTCGTGGAAAAATCTCAAAAGAAAAGAAAGTCGGTTGTTAGCTCTTTTGGTGAGGAAAAATATCAGGAATTAGAAGAATTGTATAATGAGATTGATCACGTTGGTTGTAGTGATTTTGTCGATCAATCATTGGGTGACGTGGCTCCTTTTATTCATGATGCTGATTTTGTAGAGCGAATAGTGTTGCCCACTACTGAAGCACCTCTGAATTCAGTGAATTATAGTAGTGGGGTTGATAGCTATACTATTGAGGATTTCGTCGAGGTCGTGCCTGCCTGTGAGTTGAGGCAATTATGGCATGTTGGATAGCCGATTTTGGCTACAAGGAAGGCTGGTGAATTGTATACTAGTTTAACCTTTAGGATGAGGGTAGACATTATTCGCGATGTGCTCAAGATTTCTTGTGAAAAGAGTAAGCGCTTGAGTCAACTGGAAGCAGACTCATTGATTGTTGATACTCTTCCTTCAGTCAATGTGAGGTTTTGAGATTCCCAAGATACCCAAGAGGATTCTTAAGCAAAGGCCATTGCCGATAATTTCCCTAATACTGCGAAGGCCATTGCATTATCCTCGAAGGATTAAGGAGGTACTGATTCAACGGATGACCTGTGATATGCTTATATTTTATCATTATTTTCATATCCTTTAGTCTTTACTTTTTACTTGTTTTCTCTTTGTTTTATTAGTTCTTATCTTAGTTTTCTTCACTTTATTTAATTTGAACAGAAAATAAATAATTCAAGCAAAAGAGCCTAAAATGGAGATTTTCTTGGCCGAAATTTGCTAAAAGATTGGTGACATGGCTTTACAGCTAATTTTAGAAGAATTGAAGCAATTAATTGAGTCAAGCTTGAGGGCCAAACCAGTAAATAGTCAAGTAATGAAGAAAAAGGGAAATTAGGTGTTGACAACTTTCATAATCCATGTTTTGGCATGTTGACAACTTTTCCCCAGAAATTCGTTTTAGAGGCGAAAATCGCGCCACAAGTGGAAGCTCGAAAATCCAGAAAGTTTCTAAACATAGTTCAGTAATTTGGGAATAACCTTCACTCCAGAGATCAGATTGAGGTCATTCTTGTGGCCAAATAAAGCTAAGAGATAGAGCTACAAATGATATGTTTCTAACTTTGTCCAAATCAATCGTCATCAATGAGAAAATCACGTGGCAAGTGGCTGGTAATTTCTTAACTCAGGAATCAAGCAAGAATATTCTCAAAATTGCACCATAAGGGGTTTGGCCAAGAGATTATAAATAGGGGGGCTACACAT
>JAOXJP010153011.1:0-13068 GCA_025762735.1 Platanus orientalis | reverse complement strand
GGGCTTATTACCCAATCCCCCGAAATACATGCCAATCACTTCCAATACAAGATACATAAAAAATAAAATTACATTCAGTGCTCTAAGTATCTTGACTTTCTCATCAACACCTGCACACAACAACATAAATACCTTCCTCAAGCCATATGTGAAGTACATATTCTTAAAACATGTAAAAGTGTGCATATGAGCAATCATGTAAGCCAATGCAAATAAATGTGTTTATGTTAGATTCAAGATTAGCAAACAAGTAACAAATTTTACTTAAAGATTGACAATATTAGTATTTCCCCAAAATGTGTATGCTCCCCCATAATGCATACACTCTTAAGTGTTTACTTCACAAAAGTAACACTTTCTATACTTCCTCTCCTATAAGTATAAAACCTTACATGCTCTCCTATGGAAAGTCATACTCCCCCACAATGAATACTACTCCCTCTTGGGGCCAATGCCAATTTTTCTCCTCCTTTTTGCCATGTAATTGGCAAAGTCTAGCAAAAATCAGACCACACGAAGTATATCAACTGAATAATAAAGCTAGACAATAACAAAAAGTCATTATATTCATGATGGTCAAGTAAGTACATCAAGGGATTAGTAATTTTAAAGGTCAAATGGCCCACGACCAATACATAGAGATAACAAAAGAAAACTATCATCTGAGTGAACAAAAAAATGATCATTGTGGCTTGAAACAAGCACCACAAAATAAAATAAGGGAATGCTAATCATCTCTCTCTACATACTCAAAGCCCTCAAGCTTAACTCTCACAACATCTCCCTCCTCATCATCATCTCAATCACCCACCCCATGATCACCAATAGACTTGTCATCTCTACCCTCATCATCCTCTCCCGGAGCTGCACCATCTTCATTGGTCACATCAATGAACTCATCATCAGGATAATCGATCATGCTGTCATTGGCCGATTCAAGAACCAATGGATTCTCGGGAATAGAGATCCAGGCTGCCACCAACTTCAAGTTGTCGTTGTTCCTTTTTTGGTTGTGAACAACACAAGAGAGCTTCCTGAGTACCATGTACATCAGAGACATAAGTGTTGCTTTTATAGAGGTCAATGTAGCCTTAGACATATCTTTTAATCCTGATGTCCGCTCGGAACCCACGAGTACTCAAAACGATTTCCTCGAGGAGCTATTTCTAAATCAAAAAGTATAAAAAATCACAGTAAAACAGCTTGCAATTTTGTAATCAATTTCATGAAATCAATTGCAAAAAGCATAATTGGTTTCGGTATGAATTTTGGTAAAAAATTTCTCAGCCGAGGCCCAAACCCATAGAGCCAAATCGATTACGGTATGAGTTTTGGAAAAATACCCAAAACCTAAACCGATTGCAAACAGCCAAATTGATTCGGGGCATAAATGGCTTCCCAAACCGATTACAAACTTCGCAATCGATTTGGACCCCAAACTGATTGTGAAATGAGCAATTGATTTGGACCCCCAAACTGATTATGAAATGAGCAATCAATTTGGAGGACAATTTTAGAGAAAAAATACAAAACTTTAAGGGAGATTTTTGAAATTTGAACCCCATTTTGGTTCATCTAAAGGCCTAAATTCACTTCCTAATTGTCGTATGCTCATCCTAAGGCTAAAGATGCTCCTCCCCTAAAATGATCTTTTCCCTTTAGGGTAAGTAATCTCCTCTACACTCCAAGACATTTTTAAGAGAGCTAAGAGGCATACTATCTTGAGAGCCTTCTCCACTGTGAAAACCTCCATTGCCTACAAATTTCTGAGCTTTAGTAGCTAGCATACTACACTTCTCTCTCTTGTTTCTTCTCTCCTATTGAGCTACACTCACCCTATTAAGGAGAGGTTGTGGTGAGCATTTTTTCCTAGAGGAACTCACCTTTGGCTGAGCTCAAGGAGCACTAGAGCCAAGTACTTGGAGCTTATGGGTAGCTAAGGCATATCAACTCAACAAGAAGCATTCCACATATTGAGCAACTAGCAACATCAACCATATGGTGGTAATATTTCCTCGGCATTGCATTCATTTGCATTCATATTCATTTTTACTATTATTTTGCTTTCTCCGGAGACACCGAAAGCTTGAGAACCTCCATCTGAGACACCGAAGGTAGTGCACACTCACCGGAGACACCGAGTGTTGTAGTTTGGCTTGCTTGTGAGCAAGTAGTAGGGTTTGTATATTGACCTAGGTTGTAATAGTACCTAAATGAAATATACTTAATCTTGATAATGAGCTTTAAAAGAGTGGACCTAGGCTCGAGTGCCAAACCACTATAAATCTTGTGTTATGGTTTGTGTTTGTGTGATTATTTGTCTCTACATTGCTATATTATATACTACTCTTGTCTAGCATATGTTTGATATTATACTTGAGTAGGTTCATTAAAGCACACACTCACTTAAGTGAACAAATTGCAAAAGGAATTAATAACCACAACAAGGTTAATTTAAAAACAAGGGCTAATTAAATTAAGAAATCCTATTCACTCCCCCCTCTAGGATTATTTGTGTGACATTTCAATTGGTATCAGAGCCTCAGTTACTCACATAGGGCTTAACATCCCGAGTAAGATCCTAGTTAAAAATCCTAGATGGCTAGAGAATAGAGTACCATGTTCATTGGCACCCCTCCATTTTTCAATGGAACAGACTATGGGTATTGGAAATCTCGGATGAAGATTTTCCTCAATGCGTTTGACTCTATAGTTTGGAGTATGATTGTTGATGGCTATACACAGCTTGACAAGCCTAGGAGTGAGTGAGCTCTTGCCGAGTTGGATGCTCACAAGTTCAGCTTTAGGGCATTAAATGTCATAGCTAGTGGTCTAGCTCTAAATGAGTTTAGGAGGATAGCTCATCTAAAGGCGAAAAAAGAAACGTGAAAGCTTCTCTCGGTTACCCATAAGGGTACAAGTGCCATGAAGATGTCTAAGCTTCAAATGTACATTGCACAACTTGAAGCATTAAGAATTGAGGATGACGAAGAGGTCTCCCAATTCAATGCCAAGCTATCAAACTTGGTAAATATCTTGAGAAGTCTAGGTGAGGACATCTCCGAGTCTAAGGTGTTTAGAAAAGTACTTAGGTCCCTACCCAAAAAGCTTAGGCCTAAGGTCACCGTCATAGAGGAGAGTAAAGACCTAGAAGTCATGAAGTTAAAGGAATTAATTGGCTCACTTCAAACCTTTGAAGCAACCATTAAGGAACCTACCAAGAAGAAGGTCATTACCTTTAACGTAGAAGAGCTGTCCGAATCGAATGAGGATTCGGATGATGACTTAACCCTTGTTACCAAAAGGTTCAAGAAGTTCTTTAGGAGAAATACTAAGGATTACTCTAAAAACAAGCAATTGAGGAAGTCCTATCCGAGTTATAAGAAGAATAAGGACTTCTCCAAAGAACCACCAATTTATTATGAATGTAAAAGAAGGGGGCATATTGTCGAAGATTGTAGCAATAAAAAGAACAAGTATAAGTCAAAGGGTAAGGCCATGGTGGCCACATGGGATGATGTGTCTGAGACTTTAGAACACGAATCTCAAAGTAGTGAGGAAGCTCCCTCATAAGAGATCAAGGCTTTTTATAGCCTTTGGCACTTTCATGAGTTCACTATTGGAGACTAGTGACTCAAGTGAAGATAAGGGAGAGTATGAAGACAAGGAGGAGACTTATGATGCACAAGAGGTATTTGATGATCTCTTTGTACAAAGTGTTTAGTTGGGAAAGAAAAACAAACGACTCAAGAGGGAGTTAGTTGAGTTGATTGAAAATTCAAAGTCCCTCGAAGACACTATCTATACTCTTAGACAAGAGTCATCTTCAGAAAGTGAGAAGGAGAAAGATCATTCCAAAGAAAACTATTTACTTCTTTATGAAAAAAAAGAAATGAGCCTAAAAATAGTGGATCTAGAAAAGAAGATCAATGATTCTAGGATACTTTTAGGCTTGGAAAAGATGAATAGAAAGCGAGAGAATGAAAGATCCTTGAGGGCAATAAGAAATTGTCTAACAAGGTTCTTGAGCTAGAGGAGAAGCTCAAAACCTTGGAAAATGGAAAAGGATGAGTCTAATGATGAAGGCTTACTCATCTTAGAGTTAGAAAACTAAGTCAAGTCATTAAATGAGAGGAATAAGGCTCCCAACTTGACTTGTGCTCAACTCACAAGGAAGTCCCTTGATTACCTTAAGCAAATCAATGAGCTTGAAGAAGACAAGAGGAAGAACATCTCAATGCTTGCTCTAGGAAATGACAAGTTTGAGAGGATGCTCAAAATGGGTAACGAGTATGATGATATGACCGGACTTGATTATTCTGAGGCTATAACCTCCACCTCAACTCAAAGACCCAAGAGTGGTTTTGTGAAAGCCAAGATGTACTTAACCACCTCTACACCCATCACAGAAGGGAAAAAAATGTGGAGCCTCCTAGACCTACTAAAAGGTCTAATATGAGTAGGCCCCTCCCATGGTCCATGGCCGAAGCCCTTAGTCCTCCATAACGACCATTTATTATGTAAAAATGTGATTTTTATTCACAAGTCTGATGCCTGAAATCCACCCAAATGGCTAAAATAAAATTCCAGTGTTGGGGGAGTGAAATTAGGGCCCACAAAGGTGCCTGAGCACAAGGGTGGACTCTAGAGAGTCATTTGGGCATGTATACATGCTAAGGAAGAATTAGGGTTCACTAGAGTAGGTCCTAGATCCCAACGCCTGATTATTCTCCTAATGCTTGTTTGTTCAACGCCTAAATTTATTCCAATAAAATTCAAACATTAGTTACTGGGAAGAAATCAAACAGCTATGTTTCTTGGATTTTAGGCCCCTTAGGGGTTTTTAAAAATTACAAAATTTCTACCAGATGCATAAACATATTAGGGGAATAACATATCTAAAACTTAGCTTGAGAGCATGTCTATAAAATTCTACAATAAATCAAAAATAAATTAAAAAATCTAAGCCATAATAGAACATATTTTTTGGGTCTGTTTAGGGGACCATTTTGAGGTCCAAACATGCTTGAAAAAAGTCCCAAATTTTTATCATAAGTTGGTCTCCCTCTTGGGAATCTACCATTAAAATTTGAGCTCATTTTGAGCTGTACAAAAAAAATGGGAGGTAGGTAGAGGTAAAAATGAAGACCAATGGAGACATTGTGTAACCCAAATTGAAGTAGACTTATGGCATAAAATTGAGCAGCATAACATCATGTAAACTATGAAAATTGAGATGAGTGAACTATCCTAGACATGGGGTGAGACTTACCTTTCTTGTCTAAGGGTTGGGGTTAGGGCTTGAGCTTGTTTTCTTTACCTCATTTTCTTCTTTTCTCTTCTCTTTTTTTTTTTTTTTTTTCAGAGTCAGCCCTAATGTGCATGAATTTGGGGCTATTTATAGCCCCAAATTGGTACGGCCAATGGTTGGGATTGGTCCAAGGGTTTAAGAGATCAAGGGTTAGGGTTGGTTAGGTTTAGTTCACAAAGATAGGTAACATGGACCAATGGGAGACAAGCTGAGGGTCATGTTGGCAACTTGAATCAATATGATTGGTTGATGTAAATCAAAGGAATGGATTGATTTATGTTTTATCCCAGCAAGGATGAGGATCAATTTCTTTGAGTTCACAAGGATCGGTGACATGAACCAAATGGTAAACAAGTTTAGGGTCATGTCAACAACCTAGCTTGTTTTGATTGGTTGATGGGGACCAAATAGAGGAATTGATTTGGTTTTGTTTAGCAAAGGGGGGAGATTGATTTGATTTAATTCACAATGTGGTGACATGGGCCAATGGTAGACAAGCTTAGGGCAATGTCAACAATCTAAGTTTTTTTATTGGTTAATAGGAATCGAATGGGGGGATTTATTTGGTTCAGTTTAAGCAAGGGGGTAGATCAATTTGGTCTAGTTCACAAGGATATGTGGCATGGACCAATGGTAGACAAGCTTAGGGCCATGCCAACAACGTAGGCTATTGTGATTGGCTAATGAAAATCAAGGGAGGGGACTAGTTATGCTAAATCGTGGGATGGATCTAAACCTCCATGGATATTTGAAATTCATGTAGTTGATCCAAGGGGGGAGTACATGGGGTACACATGGGGATTATAATCTAAGGGTGGAGGGCTTAAAGCCTTTAAGTGTGAATGCATCGATGGGCATTAATAAGCTAAAATCATGATATGAGTTCATTAATGCCTTAATGCATTAATTACATGAAAAATTCGAATCTCCTCCTGGTTGCCTTGACTTTTGAGCTTTCGTGCTCAGAAATTTGCAAACTCAGTGTTCATTTTTGAAGTCCTGGATGTTCCAGTTGCAGTGGATCAGTCAGAACCAAATTATGATAAGGGTAGGGGTGAAATCAGGGGTTTACTAACCTCAATTGCTCTTTGATAAATATTGGATGGAAAAATGGTCAAATTGATTTTTGGAATCTTTAGATAAAAGGTGGCAATTAGCTTTTGTGAGCTATGGGTTCTGACCACTCTGAATGTTGATATCTGGGCAGGAAATTTGGCTCAAAACACTTTTTTTGGGCAATTAGAGAAACCCTAACTGAAATGCTCAGTGTGAGTGCAGTAGTTTCCTACGGTAAGTGCGGTTTGGGGTTTATCGAAGCTTAAAGAGTTTGGAGTCTATAGGAACTGATAACTCGTCCAACGAATCTTCTATTGTCCTGTTTCTGTAGCTTATTGGAGAATTGTTGTATTGGGGTAGCAAGGATCTTATATTGTCTTGATTTGTGAAACAGTTTTTTGAGGATAATGAGAAAACTGAGAAAATGGGCCCAACCTAACAGAATTCTGAGTTCGAGGGAGTTTTCGAGGGCTTACCAAATGCCAAATACAAACAGACTAAGTCTCATCCCGGCTTGGGTAAAATGTAGTGAGTTGTCTTACAGAAGTTGCCGAGGCAGTTGCGGGGGATGGGTTTTTGAAGGTCTTGGAATTACCGAGGGGTGATCATTGACAAACTGAATTTCGAAGTTCTGATGCATTCCTAGGGTTCAGTCAAGTACACAACATTTTGTCCGAATGTGTAGCTCATTTTGGAGTAATTGGAAGAAACCAAGTGGATTGACTCTTCTAATGCTCTTTTTCATTAGGGGGTTTTGAGAAGGCCTCACGAATTTAGAGAGATGGGTACAAACGTATCAAGATTTGGAGGTTCAGAGAATATTATGGACCCATATGGGTGAAATGGAGCAAAAACTGACTTCTCACCCTTTTGGGAAGATTTGAGATTTCAAGGGGGTTCGAGACCTCAGATGCTTTCATTTAGTGAAATAATTGATTAAAGATAAGGCCAAGACTGGAAGATAACCACTTACCTTTATGAATTCTAATACCAGATGAATCTTTGAGAGCTTTTTGAGCGTCGTTTTCTTACTAGGGGTTTTCGAAGGTTGAAAAATTGGTTATTGCCAGTTTCTGAAAAGATTTATCCTAAGAGAAGTTCTCAAAGGTGGTGGAGATTGGAGTGTACATGACCTGACCTTACACAAATCAAGTGATGGGAGAAGCTTTAGGGGTCATTTGAGGGTTTAAGGGTAAATCCTGAAGGCAAAAGGGTAAAATGGTGATTTTTCTATTAATGTTGCTAAAAGGAGTAAATATGACAGCTCTTTCGCTTGTGATGCTTTGCCATGGAAAGACTTATGGAGGTTGAAGAATTTTGTAGACAATGTGTGAAGATATCAAATTTTGGCTTTTGAAGGCTAAATGGCAAAATGGTAATTTTTTGCTTTTGATGTTTCGCTTTGGCAAGGCTTACAGAAGCTTGGAAAAATTGAAAACAATGTATTTGGTGGTCTTGAATGTGGACCCTCATAGTCCTATTGATGCTTCTTGGGAAATCAGGGTTGAACTAGAAATGGTGTATTTAGGCTGATTCACTACACATGATATAACATAGATGATGTTTTTTGCCACAGAAACATCCTGGGAAGACTTTACAAGAGATGCATAACCTCCTATGGTCCAGATTGCTCTCCCTAAACTAGGGTGCTTAAAGTCTTGATGCCTAAATGTTGCTTTGTTGCTTTTCATTCCATTAGATGACCCGAGTCAAAATTTGGGTGCTAACAATATTAAAAGGATTAGGAGTGATCATGGTGGGGAATTTGAAAATAAAAAATTAGCAATTTGGTATAATGAATTGGGCATTAAACATGAATTTTCAGATCTTAAGACACCCCAACAAAATGGGGTTGCAAAACCCAAGAATAGAACCTTGCTAGATATGGCCAATGTTATGCTTACAAGCAAAAACTTAGCCAAAAGGTTTTGGGCTAAAGCAGTCAACGCTGCTTGTTATATTATAAACTAAGTCTTTTTGAGACCCAGTACACAAGAGACTACTTATGAAATATTGAAAGTTAGAAAACTAAATGTAAAGTATTTTAAAATATGTGACAACACTTGCTATATGCTTAAAGATAGATAAAATCTTAGGAAGTTTGATCTGAAAAGCGATGAAGCCATTTTAGTAGGATATTCTACTAGAAGTAGAGCATATAGAGTTTTTAACAAGAAAACTCAAACCATTGAAGAATTAATAAACATCATTATTAATGACAATTGCAAGGGCAAAAAGGAAACAATGAAAACAACTCAAGAAATTCAGGAGAAAATAGATAACCCTTTACTAGAGTCGGAAAGTGAAACTGATAGTGAAGTGAAAGCAAAAGGAAAGTCATAAAGGAAAGAGACTTACCAAAGGACATTCCATTCCAAACATCCTATGAAATCCAAATGATGGAGTAAAGACACGTAAGAAACTAGAAAATATAATAAGTCAAGTGTGCTTACATAAAAAATATTGAGCCAAAGAAATTCAAAGAGGATCCTAAAGACCTGGACTATATCAATGCCATGCAAGAAGAATTAAATGAATTTAAAAGAAATGATGTTTATTGAGTCATGGGTATGTAATTTGTCAATCCAATGGTTAAAACATGTAAGTTAGTCTTGTAAGAGTCCAAATGCACTAAAGAACATAAACTCAACATAAAAGCCGAAAGTGGACCAGAGACAAGAAGACCGAGACATGAGGTTGGGCCCCAAAAGCCCCAACCAAGACAAGGAATATGCATGCATCTATATGGTCATGTAGGATCATGTAGTAGGCCCCAAAGAGGCCTAGCCATGTGAGAAAATCATAGCCTAAGACCCGGGTGAGATGCCCAAGTTTTTACCCTATAGAAATCCTTTAAAAGTCCAATATAGGACTCCTTAACCAATTAGAGGTCTCAGTGCTCCAAAAAGGGACCAAAGGGAGATGACCCTTCAGGCCTAACCTGTCAAACATGAGCTTGGCCTGACAGGTCTCCAAGTCTCTAACCGGTTAGGAGACTTAGTCTCAGGGACTCAAGGGAGTTACCCCTTCAAACTTAACTAATTAGACATGGGTCTTATCCTTACCGGTCTTCAAGTGCCTGACCGGTCAGGGTTGCAACTGTGCAATTTGAAAAGTCCATTTTTTGCATTAATGGCTCCTATTTGATGCCCGTTTTGAAAGATATCAATCCTATGATTGAGAGTGAATTTCGTCCACTATAAGAATGAAACTTTCCTCTTTAAGACAATGCTTCAAGCATTTGAAAAAGTGTTAAAACCCTTGCCGAAAGTGAGTGTTTATTGAAGAGAAACCCCTCTCTCCGACTATTTTAAGCTTTGAACGCCTACTATCTTGCTAAAAAACACTCTCTAATCTACTCTCTTATTATCTCTAGCTAGCATCCTAAGAAGAGAGACACTTGTGGGTTGTCCCAAGAGGAAACCCTGGCTTGGCTAAGCTCAAGGAGCTCAAGAGACAAGGCTAGAAGAATTATGGATGTAATAAGGCACACTAGCTCAACAAGGAGCACTCTTACTTGGTAAAATAAAAACATCAACAATCTTGTGGTAATATTTTCTTACTCTCTTTGCATTCAAATTCATATTCATCTTGCTTTTCTTCTGCCAGAGACACCAAAAGCTTAACCACACTCGTCGGAGACACCAAGTGTATTGTTTAGCTTATCTATAGCAAGTAGATAGTTTTTTTTTTATGTTTTTGACCTAGATTGTAATAGTTAATCTAAATGAAATAAACCTAAGCTCGGTAGTGAGCTTTAGAAGAGTAGATGTAGGCTATTGTGCCAAACCACTATAAATCTTGTGTTGTGGATTGTTTATGTGATTGCCTATCTCTTTAAGTTCATTGTCATATCAACTATAACACTATCTATTTGACAATATTTTTTAGTAGCTACACCATCGGCACACACACTTGGACTAATTCAAAAGATGCTAAAATTGAGTTAAAAAAATCCTAACAGTCACAAAGGGTAAACAAATTTATAAATCTTATTCACCCTCCTCTAGGATAGACCTACACCGTATTTTAATGTTTGGTTCTTAATTGAAAGACTTGAAGACAATAATGTTACAAGAACTAAATGGATCTTTAAGAAAAAGTTAGATGAGCATGGAATTGTAGTTAGAAACAAAGCTAGACTAGTAGCAAAGGAATATGCACAAATAAAAGGTATAGACTTTTATCAGCACCCAAATTATGACTCGGGTCATGTGATAGCATAAAGACAACATAACAACATTTAGGCATCAATACTATAAGCACCCTTGACTTAAGAAGAGCAACCTTGGACTCTAAAAGGTTAGACATTCCCAAAGAAGTCATCCCGGATGCTCTAGTCGTGAATGAACTAGTCAAAGCACCTTATTACAGCCTAAAATGCATCATTTTAGGATAAACCCTAATCTCTCACAAAAACATCAACAGGACATTGATGATCCACATTTAAGAAACTCATCCATGTCATCAACAAGTTTTCCACCTCCTGTAAGCCTTTCTTCAATAAAGCATCACAGATAAAAAAATTACTATTTTGTCTTTTTGCCTTTAAAGGCTCAGAATTCACTATCTATCATTTAGATCATTGAATTTCTCTCATCTATATAAGCCTTCTTGTCATGAAGCATCACGGGCAAATAATTTTCATTTTCACTTTTTTCGACTCGTTGGTGGAAAATTACCATTTTATCCTTTTCACCTTAGGGCATTTACCCCTGGACCCTCAAAGGACCCCTGAAGCCTCCATTGTCTGAATAGTGTAATTTCTAATCCTATACATCCCTGAATCTCCCTACTCTAAGGAACTCATCACAAGATTCTCCTAGATGGTGCACAATCCAATAGCACTCCGAAGATACTCAAACTGCTTAAAATCAAGGGGTTTGGTTAGAATATCTGCTAATTGATCTTCAATCTTGACATAGTCCAAGGATACAACATTTTCTTTCACTAATTGTTGAATAAAGTGGTGTCTTATGTCAATGTGTTTTGTCCTAGAATGTTGGACAGGATTCTTGGAAATGTCAATGACACTTTTGTTATCTACGAATAAGCTCATAGTGTCTTGTTCCAACTCGTAATCATGAAGCATTTGCTTTATCCACAAGAATTCGGTGCATCCACTACCAGCTGTAATGTATTCAGCTTTAGCAGCTGATAAGGAGATGGAGTTTTGTTTCCTGCTATGCCAGGAGACAAGACTGTTGCCTATATAAAAGCAACCTCCACTCATACTCTTGTGATCCTCCACATCGCTAGCCCAATCAGCATTTAAGTACCCCGCTATCTCAGAAGTGGTATCAAACGGATACCATAGCCTAAAGTCTGTTGTTCCATGGACATACCAGATAATCCTCTTAGCTACCTTAAGATGTGATTCTTTGGGGATAGCTTAATATCTAGCACATGCACCTACACTGAATGTAATGTTTAGTATACTTGCGGTCAAGTAAAGCAAACTCCCAATGATGCTTCTGTAGTAGTGGAATCAACCTCAGCTCCCTCGAGGTCTTTAGTGATCTTGTCACTTATGCTAATGGGCGTACTCACAGGTTTAGATTCTTGTAATCCAAACTTGGAAACAAGGTCTCTTGCAAACTTGCTTTGACTCAAAAAGATGTCATTTGTTTGCTTTATTTGTAGACCTAGGAAGAACTTCAGTTCTCCTTCCATACTCATCTCAAATTATGATTTCATCGTTTGGGCAAAACCATGAGACAACTCCTCACTGGTAGACCCAAAAATGATGTCATCCACATAAATTTGAGCAATGAGTATATGACCATTTTGTTTCTTGATGAAAAGTGTTTTGTCCACACTTCCTCGGTCAAAATGGTGATCAAGAAGAAACTTTGTGTGTCATTCATACCAAGCTTTTGGAGCTTGTTTGAGACCATACAAAGCTTTCTTGAGCCCGAATACGTAGTTAGGTAAGTGAGGGTCCACAAATCCCTGATGTTACTCAATGTATACTTCTTTTTGGAGAATTTCATTCAAGAATGCACTCTTGACATTCATTTGATATAACTTAAATTTAAAATAATATGCTATGGACAAGAGGATTATGATGGACTCCAACCTTGCAACAGGGGCAAAAGTCTCCTCAAAATTAATGCCTTCAATCTGGACATACCCCTTTGCAACTAGCATTGCCTTGTTTCTAGTCACTGTACCATGCTCATCATGTTTGTTCTTAAAGATCCATTTGATATCAATGACATTCTTGTCAATAGGCATTTTTGTGAGAAACCATACATCATTCCTTTAAAATTGATTTAGTTCCTCTTGCATGGCTAGGATCAAATCCGGATCATTTATAGCCTTTTTAACTAGCTTAGGCTCTTTTTTGTAGGTGAAGCAAAAATGACTCAGGATGTTTTCTATTTGTCTCCTTGTCTTCACTCCGATGTTAGGATCACCAATAATGTAATCTCGTGATAATCCTTTGGTGAGCCTTTTGTCCTCGGGTTGAAGTTGAGTTTCTTCAACTTATTCTTCGGAACTTGATTGAGAAGAGTGATCTTCTTGATCTCCTTGAGATTTATCAATCTCCACCTGAGATGAACTCTCATTCTTGTGGTCAAACAACACTACTGATAATTTTCTTGCTCATATGTTGCCTCAAAATCATCTACCGTTATATTAATTGACTCCTCCAATGAGTAAGTCCTAATGTTGTAGACACGATAGGCTCTACTAGT
>JAOXJP010153000.1:0-13068 GCA_025762735.1 Platanus orientalis | reverse complement strand
ATAAACCCAAGGAATCCACCTTTGGGGAAAACCACTCCTGATTTTTAAACTTCACAAAGGAATAACACACTAGCCAAGAACTAGAAAACCAGAAAATTCTTTATTCATTAATTTATTTATTCATTGTAAAATTATGGGGAGGAGTTGCCTTAGATAGGCCTATAAGCTTAAATAATTTACTACTTGTCAAAATTATAAACTTCCTAAAATCCTTAACTTGCTAGCCAAGTTTTCTAAAATATAAAACTAAAATTTCATTTTTCTAAAATTAAAACAACGAAAATTGAAAACTTTATAAGAAAAAACACTATTCCCATTTTTACTGACACCCCCTTAGTAATTTGGTCATAACTTTCCCTAATCACATGTTGTTAGAAAGGTAATTGAATAATCTATCTAATTGCATCAAAATCAAACCAAAATGACAAGTTTTGATCTTTGAAAAAGTAGGGTAAACATAAAAAACAGGATTACTCTAAAAAATACAACCAACATCTTGGCACTATTGACCTTAATACATGGACATATAAAATAAACATTACCCCCTCCCCTATAAGACCCTTATTAAACCATATAATATTACATCTTTCATAAATCTCTCCATGTCTGGACCCCACCAAGGACAAGTGTGGGCCCCACCTTGCTCTAATGTTTACATCACACTTTATGACAGAATTCAACTATTTTGGAGTTTTTTATTAGGAAATCTAGTTATTCATAGGAAAAGAAAAAGGAAATCTAGTTAGAGTGAGGTTAAATATCTGGGGTGTGATTCGTGTAAAACTTTTATACATACTATGGAATTTAGAATTTTGATTATGAATGATTAAATGAATTTTTGATAAAACAAATTGCTAAAGCTCTTTGATATGTGAATGCCTCCTACTCAAGGTGTGATTGCCTAGGCACCAACTATTGTGATTCTAGTTGGTATCTTCTTCTCCTTATTTATCATTCTTCTTTGTTTTTTCTATTATAATATTGCAAAATCCTAATCCTTTGTTACATAGTCTACAATCAACTCTAATCTCTTTCAAATCTCTCAAACCTTTTCCTAATCTCTTTTTTTTTTTTTTTTTGGAAAGGTATCAAGATGAATATTATTAAGAAAGAAAACAGAAACACAAAAGAAACAAGGCTTCACTCAGAAAGTGAACCGCCCGAGACAACAAACCAAAAAAAGCAACAACACACAAAAAGAGAACAGACTGCATAATATCCCGCCACATAGAAACCCAATCATCATCTACAAAATCTGCCTGAATCGAAACCCAATAAAAAAGAGACCAATAGATGGACAAAAGCATCTCCTCCTTACTCCGAACTTTGTTATCAAAGATTCTACTGTTTCTTTCTTTCCATAAACTCCAACAAATAGCTTCCGGCAAGACACCCAAACAATAGAAGGTAACACCTCCACATCTGAAAGAAACCAACCCAAGATCAACTCACGGAAGTGGCAAGGGAAAGACCAACGAATCTTAAGGACAGAGAGAGAAAAGCCCCAGGCCATAGTTGTCATATCACGGTGCACGAATAGGTGATCTACCGATTCTTCCTCTTTCAAACAAAGGATACATCTGTTAGCCAAGTTCCAACCTCTACTTTGCAAATTGTCCAAGGTTAGAATTTTATCGAAGTAAACATTCCACATGAAGAAAGACACTTTAAAAGGGATACTTGGGACCCAAATACTCTTGTGGGAGAACAGGATAGACCTATGAACAAACTGATCCACATAAAAGGATTTAGAAGTAAACACCCCCTTCTTAAAAAGAACCCACTCCCAACCATCTCTCTGAGAAGGATCCGGTCTAATGCCCTCGAGAACCCTTAGCAAGCCCATCATCTCCCCCAATTCCCAATCGTTTAGATTTCTACGCAATTTCGGCACCCAAACATTACCCACCAAATCAAACGAATCCACCACCCTCCCAAAAGGCTCAACAGCAAGGGAGTAGACCCTCCTAAAGGATTCCTTAAAAAGTCAGTTGTTTTTTAACCATAAACCCTATTTATAAATTTAAATCAACAATCCTAACCTCACAGATAAACCCTAAACCTAGCCTAATACTTGAAGAAAGAAAATCAGATTTTTCTCCTGGTCCCGCATCAATTTGGTATCAGAGCACCAGATCCTTCCCTTTTGTCTTGCATAAATTAGGTATTAGAGCCTAGGGTTTAGGTGGCGATAAATAGTAGCATGATGCCTAGAGAAAAATTGATGGACCAACAACAAGATAAATTCCTCTTTGTGATTACGCAAATAGTTACTGCATTGGATTTGGAGGCCAAATTTCAAGAAACATCTAAGTTGCAGGAGCTTGATGCAGATAGCAATATATCTCAAGAAGATAATGGTGATTTTGGTCATTTTAATGTTGCTGATTCTGACGAGCTTTCCACTTCCTTTATTACCATAGTGGGGTGGATTCTTGCTGCAGCTAAGCAAGAAAAAAAGGAATAGAGGTGTTACTGATTTTTTTGGGCCTTGTTCGATATGGGTATCAAGCGAAGAAGCTTATTAATGATGAAGGTAGTTGCATGAATGTGGTTTATGAATCTACTGTTGAAAACTACATCCTTATCCTTTCAAAGTTGTGTGGATAGTGTTAGGGATTAAGCCAAAAGCCTATCAATCAATTAAACAAGATGAAAACAATAATAATCAAATAACAAATCAAAACACAACCACAAGCACACCACAAACATAGGATTTACGTGGAAGGCCCCAAGTTGGGGAAAAACCACGGAGCCACAAAGAAAGCTTCACTATCCTTAGAAGAATACAAGAGTTTTCTCTCAGTCTCTCACAAACAAGTTTTTCACTCTCTTTTTTCTCTCATACAAACCCTAGACAACAATAGATTGCTTAAATACATCATAGAGGTCAAAGTTGGCAGGAATCCCTCTTCTCTACGGACCTTCTATTCCAGTTCACAACTGGTTTTCCGCTGACAGATCAGTCTGGAATAGGGGTGGCAATGTTTGACACGGCCCATGAACCTAACACGAATCCAACACGAAATCAGCAGGTTAGGGTTGACTAAAATCGGGCCAGCCCGCTTTGACACGATTAATAAATGGTCAGGTTTGGGTTGACCAATATAGTCGTATACCCTTCACTTGAGATGACACGAATCTGACCCACCTACATGAATTAGCACATAACTCGTGAACCCAACACAAAATAAGCGGGTTAGGGTTGACTATAAACATGTTTCAGCTCAACCTACTTCAGGATTAATAAATGGGTCGGGTTCAGGTTGAGCCATATAGTCATATACCTTTATCTCGACAGGACACGAACCTGACCCGCCAACACGAATTGCCACCCCTAGTCCAGAATACCTTAGATCGATCCGAGGCCTAGGTCGGATCGGTCCCCCACTTTTTTGGTGTTTTGTCTGCGCAATCCTGAAATTGCTTGGATCAGTCCGGCTATGTTGGATTGGTTTGGGGGCCCTTCAGATCGATCCAAACTTTCAGCATCTTCTTCTTTTCTCCTTCAACTACATCAAGCTCCACATGAATAGATAGACAACACTCACATACTGATAGACAAATGATGCTTGAATTCTATTTTAGTTGGATCTTTTTTTTCTTTTTCTTTTTTTGATTTTATATGGTGTGAAATAATTCCTATGAATGTCACACACTTGTTGTTAGGTCACCCATGGCTCTAAGGCTGATATGTGTATCATAGTGAAAAGCTTAAAATCTATATTTTACTTTTAATGATTAGAAAATTGTCTTGAAGCCTATGACCATAGAACATATCAAGAATTATGATTAAAAAGAAAACTCTGGCATGGAGGTTATACCAAAAAAGAAAATGACAAGGGTGATGTACAAGCCTCAAACTAAATTGTAGAAGACAGATAATTGCAAGGAAAGATTGTCAAAGTAGTTGATGAAGAGCCAAAGTTATCTCCCAACAGAACTAGTTACTTGGAAAAAAATTTACGCCAAAGAGTTCATCCCAAACATGCTATTAACCCTTTTAAGAGATCAAGTTTTCTTGAATCGAGGGATAATGATGTGGGATGTGATACAACCCTACTCAAATTTGATAGGCTTATGTAGGGATATTTTGGGTTTAACAATATATATATATATTTTCTTTAGGTCTTATAGTGGTGGGTCAAAACTTTTCCCGTTTGGCTTGATTTTGGTCTCATCTGAAAGGTTATTCAGTTAATTTTCTTATGAGTCCAAGAACTTTGAAATCTCTGTGATTTGGGAGAGTTGCGGTCCAATTACTGACAAGATATTACTTTTTGACAGGAATTAAAGAAGTATTTTTATTATGAAGTCTAGTTTGACTTTAATATTTATTACAAAAGTCTAGTTAGAGCGGGATTTGGAAGTTTGTGGCGTGAACATTTATATATATTTTGTAATTCAAGCTTCTGATTATGATTGTTTGAATGAATTTTTGAAAAAGCAAATTGCTAAAGTTCTTTGATGTCTGTATACTTCCTACTCAAGGTGTGATTGCCTTAGGCAGTGTGCCTTGATCCCTAGGTGATTGCTTAGGCAGCAACTAGAGTGATTCCAGTTGGTATCTTCATCTCTTTCTCTACTCCTTTTTTTTTTTTACAATCATTTTACTGCAAAATCCTAGTGACTTAAGTCTATAATCAACTCTAATCTCTTTCAAACCTCTTAACCTTAACCCTAATCTCATAAACCTTTTTCTTTAAATTTCTTATAAAACTCAGTTACTTTTTATTCCATAAACCCTATCATACCTTAGCATCTTCAACCCCGGTCCTTTTTGGCATTTCCCTTGTCCTTTTAACACCTTCAACTTGCCCCATCTCACTCCTTCACACTAGTGCAGTCATTGATCTTCCTTGCACATGACTAAACCATCTTGGTCAACTTTCGCTCAGTTTGTCACTTATTGCTGCTATCTTCAAGTTATTGGATGCATTCATTAAGGATTATGTCATTTCAAGTCTTACCACTCATCCATTTCAACATCCTTATCTCAGCTACACCTCATTCTAAATGTGTGTGTATGCAATTCACTGTTACCAAAAAAATATGTTTTAAGTGAGAAAGGCTGAGTTCAAGTTTTAGAATGCTCATTTAAACTTTGCTTTTAGCTTGCACGATATTGCTTTAAAAGTGTAGCCCGGGTTTTGTGCTTGGTTGATTCTTGGGTTGGATCAGATTCTGGTTGACTGTTCTGATTCTTAAGGTTGGACTTGGGTTGGAGTTGCAGCCCTATAATAAAGTGCACTTCTTACATGATCTCTGTAACTGCATTATAAACTACTTGTTAACTCCTCTACACTGCAGTAGCTACTTGTTACATAACACTACTGTGTCGCCTAATTGTCACCAACTTGTAACATACCTCCAGACACATTACACTGTCACCTACACATTTTTTGGTCATATGAGTTCTCTGTAGGAAGCTTCTAATTTTCATTTACACTGGGGTATAGCTATTTATCAAAAAGAATAATTAGTGTTCAAGAGTTTTTTGGTTGGGGTTTAAACAACAGACCAATTACAGTTTGTGGACTTTAAATATGTCAAGATGGCAATGATTACAAGGGTAGAAAATTGAATGAACTTAAGTTTTAATAGGAAGCTTCTATGATTTATTTGACTCACGTGGTCCTACTGAAGCTTCTGACAGCTGCTTACACTACGGTTACCAACAAGATCAACTAGCACTCAAAGAGGTTTTAGGGTCAGTAATATTGGGGTTTAAACAATGGGACCACATGGTGTTAGGTGATTTTAGATGTGTGAAGAGAGCAGGGTTTACAGGGTTAAGGACTTACTAAAGGAATTAGAGTTTCAATAAGAGAGAAAAAGAGGGATAAAGGCTCCCAGAAACTCTCTGATCCTAACATTGTACCCATATGTGTAAAGGCATTAAAGCAGACTTAATTCTGAAAGTCGTAAAAATAAATTTTTGACCAATTAGACCTGACAAATCTTTTAATTAAAAGCACTTCTAATAACTCACAATTCCTAAATAAGGCCCTTCTCAAGGGAAGGAAATCTATTTATGAATGCCTCATCCATTAATAAGGATAGTCTCCTGGCACAACTAATCTTGTTGCTTCAGGAAACATACACATATCCCAAAAAAGTGAAAAGCACCATCCAAAAAATGATTTATACTTTTTTGGGAGCATGTGTACGTCTCCTGAAGCCACAAGATTACTTGTGGCCAGGAGACGATCTCAACTGCTGATCCACAGATGTTGCCCACTGATGTATATGCCCTTGTCGAAAACACTCACACAACTAAGGGAAGGCCTTAGGGCCGATCAATGAGCTCTTTAGTTCCTCCTATAACTCTTGGCATATAGGCTGGTGGACACATACAAGTGTTATAGGTAAAGGGTAATCAATCCAAATCATGTGTGATGGAATGCGTAGTTGTCATGATGTGGAACCTGCATAATGAGCTGTATTTAAAAAATAAATCCAAGATCCTTTTGATGGGCCTGAGCCCACCTTGCACACCACTGAATCCATGGGTTTGCATCTATAAGATAGTATGGGCCTATATTGCTCCATCAGAGGATGTTCACTTTTCTGAACTAGTGTGTGTATGTGTGGGTGTGTGCATGTCTATGTATTACATTTGTAACATAGTTTGGGAACAGAAAATTAATAAGAAGAAAGTTTACTGTCACACTAACATTATGATGGCTCTGTGTTTCTGCAGGTAGCAGGTTTCTGGGGACTCCCTCATCAAGGACATCCTTCATTTGCTCGGATATGTTCCCAAACAGCATTTTGCATCCTGTGAAGAATGAAACCGATAACTGGTGCAAGCAAATAAAATTAGAAGATGGAGCTGTTTATAATTCTCAATCAGTGACACCCATTACAAATGGGCATTTGCTTCCAAGATCGTTCCTCCCTCCATATGGCATGGAGAAACAATATCCATCCTCGTATGGCAATACAATTGATACCGCACCAGGAAGCAGTCTGTATGAGAACAGTCACTGGTACCCACACGATTTATCAGGACCAAATCCTGGTTCACGATCACTGTTCAGAAACATGTCATCAGGAAGAGAAGACTTTCCCGTTTTCGATACAGCATCAACCATTCAAGGAATATCCAGGGTCTTGGACTCCGATCGTGCTCTCTCTCTTCTGTCATCTCAATCACAGAACTCACCAAGCCATACGTCTGGAGTTCCCTTAGGTCAGCCCCCAATATTTCAACGCAGCCATGCCCATCAAATCCCTGGAAAGCTCATAGGAGTAAGCTCTCAGGCTTCAACAAGTGTGGCATCAAATAAATTTTCCTCATCTGAGATTAACTCCACTGAAGTTGATCACCTGGAGACCGTATTGGTTTCTGATGCCAGCGATGTTGCTGATTTTGAAGTTCATACAGAAGGAATTTTTCAAGGGTCAAACCTTGTGGATGCCAAGGATTCTCTCTCACATGGACCCACCATTGATTTGCTTCAACTGTCATCACAGCTTCAACATGTGGAGCATCAGAGGCGTTCCTTGCAAGTGAAGCAGGAAAATGGTGTCTTCTGTTGTCTCCCTATTACTTAAGTGGTATTAAAGTATTGAGGTACATAAAACATGTCCCTTAGAAAACTTTGTTTCTGTAGCTTGAAAATTCTATGTTACTTTGGAAATGGTTGTGCTTTGCAGTCTAGCATGTTCAATTTCTCAATTTTTATCGTTTTATACCATTGGAAAGCTGGGTTGCTGTTGGCCTGTGATCGTGACCCCAATATCATCTCATTCATTATTTCAGGATATTCAGTTTCAACAACTATGAGAAAGTAATATGCTAATTGAAGGGTATGGAACCTTAAAAAGTTAAAACACAAAAAACAGAAACAGCCACACACCTCACCACCAGAGTACAATAACATATGACTTAAAAGCTTTCCCTAAGCTTCCAATATGGACCAAAGTTTACTCATCAGTTGCACTTCATATATCTATGTATCTAAAAGAGCTCGAGTTCTTGTATGTTTTATTGAATTTCCACTTACATGTCAACAAGTAGCGTCTTATCCCAACTACATGGGGTTGGCTACACAAATCTTGTACTATCATTCCACTCTATCTAGGGCCATATCTACCTTTAAATCACAAGCACCTGTCTTTCTACACTATTTCAACCCATGCCTTCAACTTGCACCATCTCCTTACCGGTGTAGTCATTGATCTTCATCGCACTTGGCCGAACCATCTCAATTAACTTTCCTTCATCTTATCACCTATTGGTGCTACACCTGAGCTCCCCCATATGGATTCATTTCCAATTTATTCTTTCTAACCTTGACATTCATCCATCTCAACATCTTCATCTCAGCCACACTCATTCTACATATATGTTGTTTTTTGGCTGCCCATAATTCTAGTCCATTTAACATGGCTGGTCTTATAGCCATCTTGTAAAAAAGTTCCCTTCAATTTTAATGGTTTTCATTTATCACACAAAGCTCCAAAAACACTTCTCCACTTCATCGACCCTGCTCAAATTATATGAGCAACATCCTTCATTTGTCTCTTTATTGATTATTGAACTGAGATAACATGGCCACTCCGAGGTATCTCTTGGTTTCAATCTTAACTAACTCATTTCTGCTCCTATTTCTTCATGGGTTTGCATCATCTACACCCTTTAAGACATGTTAAAACATGATATGACGTAAGTTGGGGTGCTCCAACACTCTCCATCGTGAACCAGATGATGGAAATTAATGACCACTCACCCAACTTTCCAGTTGCATCAACTGCCTTGCCAATGTTTTGCTTTCTTATAGATATAAAACAACTTACCTGAACCATGCATTCTCTGTGAAAATTGAATGAGTTCATTGCCATCTGTGAACAGAGTGCAGGTTGCTAAATGTGTGGTGGTTAGAGAAATGCTTCTTCTAATTTTTTGAACAAACATTATTGGAGTGTCTGGAAGTACGTGGAACTCTGCCATTCTACCTACTGGTACCTACATATTCTCCTCTGAACACAATCAAGCAGCCACACTTCTAACAGGTGAAAAACAAAAGCTGTTTCATCTTTATGTACTTTAATGAATTTGTATCTGAGCTCATCACTTCTCAGCTACTGATTTCTTTCGGTTCACTACAAACCATGTGGCGGTTCAAGGGGTGTTATATTTATATTTCTCACTTAATGCTTTATATCCAAATCTGACTTGAGATATTCCAAAAGTTAACAAGAAAAGGTGGATGATTTCTTTAATATTCTCATTAGAAGCCCACTGTAGCATTTTCAACAAAATTCTACCGACTTAAAATTAACAAAATCTTTCCATAAGCTACCTCTGGTCCAGAAGAACTATATGGGTAGGTGCATATGCATGTCTTTGCATATGTATCTATGGATACGCCTATGTCTGTAATCCTTTGCATTTAGAGGAAGTTACAAAGTTCGAATGCCCTTTTGAATATTGCTACATTACATCCAGTAATGCCTTAGCTTGACATCATGATTGCCAATGCCTCCTTGTTCTTATGGTTGCGGCACTGGCTCTCATTGTGTGAAGTATTGGTCCAATCATGAGAAATGGTAGGGTTCCATGGACCTATGTAGTGTGCTATCTTAAATAAGATTCATGCCCCTCTCATAAAGCATCTCTTTCTCTTTCCCAAATCACAACTTCAACAATTGACAGCCTCTTTATTTTCACAAGCAGCGTATCTCTTTTCACCTCTCTAATAAAAAAAGCAAAAGCTAAATATTAGTGGACCAGGTTGGCTAGTCCCAAGCCGGATTGTTATAGTCAATCAAGTCAGTTTGAGTTGATCAAAACCCATCTAGAACTTGATCCTGCATTTTTCTTTTCTTTTTTTCAATTTACCATCCTTTTATGGCCAAAATCAATGGAGGGGTCATAAACCAGGCAAACACAATTTCATCATCATATTATATCAGATTTGGTAGCTCTGATTGGTTGTGCAGGTGGGTCCTTACAGACATAGATGATACCCACCAGTCTATTTCTTTATAACCCAATATGAAGTTCCGTGGGTATCAATGAGGGCCCAGTTAGCCAACAAACCATAACCCAAATGTTGTGCATTTGGGACTATGCTTCTTGACCCCCACCCCACTTTTTATCCGGTCTGGTGAAACGCCAATAAGGCTGTGTTTGGATCTGTTTGAGTCTAAACTGCAGTGTGGTCATCTGCATTACGTTGGATATATAAGGTGGACTATGTCCTCATTTGTGGAGTTAACAATCTTAAAGTCACCGTAGTTTTAACTCTTTACATTCTTAAAAAAATAATAATAATAAATGAATCACTTCCTAGTTGAAGATGGTCAGGTTTATTAATCGATTGAACCTTGGATATAACGGTACCTAGCTCCAATTAAGTGGTGCTAATTTTCAATACATAGGGGGAGGCATTATGTGCATCTGGTATTTGAAATTTCTCATTTTTGACTGGATGGATATCATAACATGACAATCAATGTGTGACACGATGCCTGATGAGGGGTATCTTGGTGAATACAAAAGGGTCAGAGGAAGATGCTATAGTAAATACATAATAAACCAGTGTATTTATAGAAGTATCCTCTGTCAAGCATTGTGTCATGTACTGAGTAGGTATTGCTTCGTGTCGTACGCCGATATGTATCTGTGTAATATCTCTCCATTCAGACTAGAAATTATTCAAACCCGTACATTTGTTAGTTTGGAAGGTGAGCGATCTGGGAGCATTACACCAATTCTCAGAATGACCGCAAACTAGGGCTACCCTGCCTTTACACTAGCAAAAAGAATATTTTTAACTTCTCTTCTTTTCTTTTGGTGATATCTCGTTTGTGAGATCTTGTTATTGACCAATCCAAACAGTTCCCAAGAGCGACTTAGGGTCAGCCCATGCTCAACCCAAGATCTGGCCCAACCATTGTCTAAGCTCATCGAAGCATTTTTTTTTTTAAAGCTAAACCATCCATTGCATCTTTTGTGACAAAAGCTCATGATTTTTTACCAAAAAGAAAAATTCAAGAAATCTCTTACTCTTTAATTTTATTTAATTTTTTAGAATTATTTATGTATTTTAATATATTTATGGTTTGGCTTCTAGAGGCTTGATGTGCTGGGCACTTGAACTCATGTGCCTCATAACAAGGTAACATTGGTTGCAGGAAGATTTTAAACTCTAAATCATTGTTGCAAACCCAGAATGGCTGGGCCAGTCAAACCTATAAACCTGAGATCCAGCCCCCAATTGTCTTGGGCTAGCTTGCAACCAGATTTGCATAAAAATCAGATAAAAACGGCTTTAACTGACCGGTTGTATTTACCCTGCTGGGTGGATAGGACCAGAGTTACAAAATGCTTGCTTAAAATATCTATGCAACCATCAGGTTAAACCAGTCAACTTCCAGCCAACCTGGCTGACCCAGACTCACCCCTGTTGGACATCTGGTCTGTTTTGATAAGTGTGCTTCAATGAGATCCTAATTATTCTATTCAATTCCATGTAAAAAAAAAAATTGATAGGCAAGCTGCAGGTTGATGGTTAATTGTTATAAATGAAGACGGATTTTTAACCTCAGGGACATGCAATTGCCTTGTACGCAAATGACACTTATTTTAGTTAAATATTGATTAGTGCATTGCCTTATCTCCTTGAGAGAGATCATGGATTCAATCCCATCCGGCTTATTCCAGTGTATGTGACTTCTGCCTATGATGCAGGTCCATACTATGATGTGGCAGTTAGCAAGCCCAAATGGGGCTACCATAAAAATCTACACAGAAAGCTTGGGAGGCTTAAAATTTGAAGTAAGGTCCAATTTATATCATGATGGTCACTCACCCTACATATATCATTTCAAAATTCCTCCTCATTACAGTGTTTGGAACACTTCTTACCACAAAGCAACCACACTCCAGATTGAACACATACATACATAGATATCAATGTCTGGGTTATGTATTTTCCACCCTTAAGAGAAGCAAGAAACAGTTACATTATGAAATTTCATTAAGCATAACACAGTGCAATTAAAGAGTTCGAATAGAAAAGCTTGTGAAAGAACCTAACTATGGTGCCTCAAGTAGTGATTTCCATTTAATTTATTTGGCGGGGTCGATGCTTTCCATCATATAACATTCCTTAGTTCCTGCACCATTAATAAAAAAAATCAATTTTGTCACAGCAAAAAGAAAATATTCATTTCAAAATTTGGTACTGAGATTGGGATTTGTTGTTCTTACATTCTTATTATTCTCAGACATTGATCCAGTAGGTGGATGGGGAACGTACCTAGCCCACTATCATTAATCAAATGAAGAAAATTAAGCTAAATTAATGGAAACTAGTTTTGATTTTTGGAGGAGATTTAACTGTTAATGCAATGTTGGAGAGCAGACTTACATTTTTCGCCGCGGTGCTAAAAGCTTCTCGGTGTGGTATTTCAGGGTTGGCTGCTTTGATGCGTTGTATCTCCTCCCTTTCAAGATAAGCAAATATATAGACATTAATTAACATTTCTAAGAGATTATCAAATGGGTTTTGGATAAAATCTCAAAAGGCAATAGTCGAAGTTGTAGAATATTGGTAGATAGTAGAAGTGTTTTCTTCTCCTCACTTCATGAATCGATTGTAAGCGGATGGAAGTCTGTGTTTCCTCTCAGGGGCTGTCAAATAATCCAATCAAAAACATATGAGAGAGAGAGAGAGAGAGAGAGAGAGAGAGAGAGAGAGAAGTGGAATCTCTAATATGAAGAACAAGTGTTAGAAGTTATCTACGTTTGACTACATAGGGTGCCTTAGGGGAAAGCTGCTGGCTAGATGTTGAGGATGAGGATGATGAGGATTGGGCCGATTGCCCCTTCCTGTAATCAGTGCAATAACCCTGCATCTCCATAAAATGAATTTCTTCTGTTAGAAATCATTTTTTCCATAACCTTTTAAGATAGTATATATGAAATATAAAGAGAATGTAAAAAAATTTAAACAGATCATGCATTCTTTTTATGTTCTATATATTGTCATTCTTTTCTCTTTTCTATCTTTTTTTTTTTTTTTTTTTTTTTTTTGGGGGGGGGGTTGTCTT
>JAOXJP010152989.1:0-13068 GCA_025762735.1 Platanus orientalis | reverse complement strand
GATGGAAGGAAAGTCCAGAGTGTCTTGGCTTTACTCCATGCGAAGCCCTACCGGGAGGCAGTCTTGAAGAAGCATCAATGGTCCCAGGGGCCAGAACCGACAATCGAAACCAGGGAAGGTTCTTCGATTATCTCGCTCAAAAGGCAGACTGGCTGAACAGGATGGAGCGGTTGAGCTCATGCCTGGTGGGGCAAGTGATCAGTGACAATCTGAGTTCACAGACTCTGTGACTCCAGGGAAAGAACTAGAAGATTTTGGGTGAGTTACGGGTGAAGCGTCTGCCAAATGACCTATTTCTATTCTCCTTCCTGTTGAGAGAGGAGGCACAAAGGCCAAAGGGTACTCCGAGAAGGCAAGTCAGATTGGCAAGGGGGCTACATTATGCTCGATGTTTGGCACCCAACAGCAGGCTGTGAACGAAGGAGGAAGAAGATGAAAGGAGTGTGGATTAGGGTATTCGGGGTTCAAGTGCATCTCTGGGGTCCCTCTTTGTTCAGAGCTATCGGCAATTTGTGTGGGGGTCTTGTGGAAGCAGTGGTGGCTGACCCCTCTTCCATGAAGTGGGCACACCTCAAGGTTTAGGTTCCTAATCAAGCTAGAAGGTCGATCATGGTCTCTGACATTACCCTGGTTTTCAACCTACCGGTTTGGATAGAAGAGTTTCCGAGGTGTTTCCTGGCGGTAGAGCTCTTACCGGCAAGTCAGAACCACGTCCAAACAATCTAGGTCACAATGAAATTTCAGGCGCTGACGCCGAAGATCACTGGCCAGAGGAGAATAACAGAAAAAGGGCAAAGTATTTGAAAAAAATTCAAAATCAATCGTACTTTGGATGAGTACGGCAAAACAATAGAAAGGGAGGGAAGTGGAGAAGGGTCGAGAATCAGAGAGAATCAAGCCCTCAAGCTTATCCTTTTTTTTATGAATAAAAAACTTTATTACCAAGAAGCTAAAAAGGAGACGAAGTACAGGGGATGAAAGATCCCTAAAGAAGAGAAACATAAATAGGGCCGCACCCAAAAAAAAACCTCTACACCTGCCCCCAACCCTCAAGAAACCCTAATAGAATCAGACCAGTCCTTGACAAGAGAACCGCTAGGGAGCCCCTCATAGCCTTTACACCTTCTAGCCCAAAAAAAAATGACAAGTCTTTTGGATCTTCTATACATTTGGTAAGCCGGTTCAGAGTTATCCTTAAACATCCGGTTGTTCCTCTCTTTCCACACCACCCAGCAAATCGCAATAGGCACAACTTTCCAAAGCCTCTTACCAAAACAGTTAAAGGCTTTCAGCTTCCAACCTAGAAGAAGGTTCATCAAACTCCAAGGGGCTATGAAAGTAACACCAAAATCCTTAGCGATGCCGCATTAAATTTCCCTAGCAAAGGGACAGCGAAGTACAATATGTGTCACCGACTCCGTGTCTCTATAGTAGAAAAGGTAAATGCTAAGCATGACAAAATCCTTCCTCCAAAGCATATCCATAGTCAAGATCTTATCTAAGACCGTAGTCCATAAGAAGAATTAGACCTCGAGAGGGACAACATTATACCATACCATGCTCTAAGGTCCCAGTACTTCCGCAACATTTTCCACATGGTTGTAGCATGCCTTCACCATAAACTGGACCCTAGGACCTCCCACCCACAACCGCCAGTCCTCCTCCCCCGTGCAAATCCAAGAGCCTTGCAATCGGTCCAAAAAGTGAGCCACCCTCAAGGTCTCACAATCAAACACTGCTTGTCTAGGAATTGGCTACCACACAATCTCGCTTCCGAGAATCGACATGTATGTTACCACTACTGCATCAGGATCCGTAGCAATGGCAAAAATGTCCGGAAACTCTAGCATCAACAGTCTCTCCCTGCACCAAGCATCCAACCAGAATTTAATTTGCCTCACACTTCCCACCTCATAAGCAAGACCCGACATGAATCTATGGAGATGATTCATTAATGCGGCCAAAAACTCTGACCTAAGGCTCCCCGAGGGACCATCAAATTCCAACCATCCCTTGCTTTATACTTAGCAGCCACTAATTGCCTCCATAAACTTCCCTCTTCAGTGTCGTACCTCCATAACCATTTTGCATAATAAAGCTCTATTCATAGATTGCAACCTTTGAGCCCTGCCCCCCATTTCTCCTTTTGGGTGCAGACCCTATCCTAGGCTACTAAATGCATTCACTTGTCCTCCTCCCCTTCTCTCCAAAGGAAATCCCTTTGAATCCTTTTCATGGATTGACACACTAAAGCTAACATCTCAAACATAGATAAGTAGTGGGTCAGGATGCTTGCCAAATACACCTTAATTAAAGTAAGTCTTCCCCCTTTCGACAAGTACTTAGCCTTCCACCCGTTCAAACGCCGCCTCATCCTGTCTATAACCGAATGCCAGACCTCTTTCTGCTTATAGGTTGAATTGAGTGGGAATCCCAAGTAGGTGGATGGAAGGTGAGCCCTTTGACACCCTAAATATGCTGCAAGTTGATCCAGGTTTGGCACCTCTCCCAATGCAATCAAAGAGCTCTTAGTCAGATTTAGGTGAATACTAGAAACCACCTCAAAACATCTGAGCATACATCTGAACATCCTGATTTGGCACTGAGAATTATCACAGAAAATTATAGTGTTGTCCGCAAATTGCAAATGGGATACCACCACCCTAACTTGGCTAATAGAAAAACCTTCAATCATTCCCAATTCTGCTACCTTCCTAATCAACCCACCCAACACCCCAACCACCAACAAGAAAAGGAGTCGGGACAACGAATCTCCCTGACGGGTCTTGTCGGTATCAACAACGAGAAAAACAACCAAATGGAAACAACTAACCATGGCTCTTGGCCCAGACAACGTCGGATTTTATGGAGTTCAAAAGGTGTTTGGGAGAAGACAAAGACCCCTGGAACACTAAAAAATAACCCCTAGGCACTTTGTTGATAAGGACAGAGAACGACGCTTGGCTAAAATACTTCTACATCCACTCCCGCCATTTCACCCTAAAGCCACATCTCATCATGTACATCAGAAACTCCCAATTGGCCATAAGCCTTCTCTAGGTCCAACTTACACAATACTCCTGGCTTGCCTTATCGAATCTTAGCATCTATACATTCGTTTGCATATAGCACCCCATCCACCATGGTCCTTCCTTAAAGAAAGGCTCCTAGTTCCCTCGACATAATCCCTGGAAGCACTTCTTTGAGTCTTAAGACCAAGCATTTAGACATTATTTTGTAAATACTCCCCACCAAGCTCACAGGTCTTAAATCCAAAAGATGAACTACTCCCTCCTTGATGATTAAGGCAATATAAGAAGAATCACTTCCTCTATCCAAGAAGCTCCTATCGAAAAAGTATTTTATCACCAACATTAGGTCCTCCCGAATCACATCCCAACAAGTCTTGTAAAAAGCTAAGGAAAAACCATCCAAGTTGGGCTAAAGGTAGGACCAAAGGGCTCAGTCGAACTAGGAGGAGAGGCTAAGGGCTCATTCAAGAGATGATCTACGGGAGATCAAGCCCATGCCCATAAGGCCCTCGAACCTTAGATTGATCAAAATCAGACCCATGGGCCAATTGTTCGCAAAAGGGTTCATACTTGAGCGTTTAAAAGAGGGCCCAAGATGAAAACCCAATTGGCTGCCCCTTAGGTCAAAGCCTAGGTCCATCGTAAAAAGAACATTATCATCACAAACCCTCCTAAGAAGTGGCGGCTAGTGAGAAGACGAAAGAAGGGTCATCAGAAGCCCTCAATTACAAACCCTCTTCCCATGCTTCTAAAGGTGAGAGAAAATATGCCAGCAGACAAAGCCTAGATCCTCTTCCCACACTTCTGAAGGTGAGAAAGAGAAATATGCCAACAAACAAAGCCAAAATGAAGTATTGGAATCATCATCAAGGAAGGAGAACTAGAAATTTCTATGGAAGTGATCAAGCAACACTCCTCCCATAGGGGGGAAGGAAACCCTAATTCCTACAGAACCAAGTGAGGATCAAGAAGACGACGAATGATACAGAACGGAGTTTGAATCTAGTTGCTCTAAGTACTAGGAAACCATGAAAGAGAGTGGGGCCAACGGCAATCAAATTCCCTCTTAGAGGTCTGAAGATGAAAAGGAAAGAGAACTCAGGTCAAAGATCCAAACAAGCATGACCAAGGGATTGATGGCAAAAGGAGTCAAATGGGGAGATTTAGCTTCTAAGATGTCTGGGGGCTCAGATCCGTCAACAAATCAAATTCTTCATCCTGTAAACAGAAGGGAGTGTGAGGTAGATTATTATTAGGATGCAAATGACGGCACTGAATTGGTCTCTGAAGTGAAACCCATATTGATGCTTCCTCCTCCCTCTTCATTGGACTACGTCATAAAGAGGGTTGTCGAGATCAATAAGCGCATGGGCGTCTCTTTCAAAGGTCTAGTATACCAGGCCAAGGAGATGTTCAGAGAAATAACAAGAAAAAGAAGATTTGTAGACCTGTACCAACAACTAGAAGTGCATCAAGAAGTTACAAGCCAAAGAGCTTAAGAACCTCAAATCTGAAATCAACTATGAGGGGAGGTCAAAGGAGAGGAAAAGGAGAAAGGGCAGAGGGGGAAGGAGGGAAACCAAGGTTGTCAATGATGATAAACACTATTACCTAGAACAATAGGGGCTTGGGGGGAAAGGAGAAGAGGCCGAGTGTGAAGGACTTAGTCATGAGGTAAAAGGTAGACCTCTTAGTGCTGCAAGAGACCAAGCTGCAGAAATTTGATAAGATAATGTCAAGGAACTTATAGGGAAGGAAACACTACAAATACATTCATAAGAACGTTGAAAGAAGGGCGGGCAATTCTAGTTGCATGGAACTCGAGGACCATCAATGTCATTGAATCTTGAGTAGGAAACCACTCTATCTCCATGAAATGTAGAAATTTGGTGGACAATTTTATCTGATTTTTTTAGGTGTTTATGGGCCAAATGTGCAAGGGGCTAGAGAAGAAATGTGAAAGGAATTAGACAGGGTGAGATCTGAGTGGTCTCTCCCTTAGTGTCTAGCAGACAATCTGAATGTGGTCTACTATCCATTAGAGAGGAATGGGGAATGCAGACTATCTCCTCAGATGAGCCATGTTAACAAGTACATACAAGACAACTCGAACCGATAGGTTTTTGATTTCCAAGGATTGGTTGGACCACGTCCCCAACTTATCCCAAGAGGCGCTCCCCAATGATATGTCAGACAACTTTCCATTTCTGTTAAGATCAACCGCTAGATCTTTCAACCCCCGTCCTTTCAAATTCGAGTTGATGTGGTTGGAGATGCCGAGGATGAAGGAGAAGATCAAAGAGTAGTGGGATTCATTTCAGATAGAAGGGACAGTCAAATATGTCTTTAGACAAAAGTTGAAGTTGTTAAAAAGCAAATTAGTCAAGTAAAATATGGAGGAGTTTGAAAAGATTGGAGGATTTGAAGGCGAAATGTTTGAACAGCCTAGCAAAAATGGAGCAGAAGGATCAATGGAGCTCTCTTCCTAGGGAAGACAAATGCAAGAAGGAAGAAATAAAAAAATAATACAAGAGACTACTAAGAACGAGGGAGATCTCTTGGAGGCAAAAGTCAAGAGTGAATTGGCTCAAAAAAGGGTACAAAAACACCAAATTCTTTAATAGAACAGCGGATATGAGGAAAAAAGTAAACTCCATAGTCAAACTAAACGTGAACAAGACATGAATCTGACGAAGCTAAGATTCGGGACCTCTTGGAAGAATATTACCAAGAGTTGTATGTAGAGCCTTTTCCCCTGCGCCCGGATATAGAAGGCATTGATTATGACACCATTGACTTGGAGCAACAAAAATGGCTAGGATGACCATTCTCGATGGAGGTAGTGGTTGCTTTAAAAAGTTTCGTAGATGATAAAGCTTTATGCCCTAATGGCTTCCCTGTTAAATTCTTGAGAGTGCGTTGGGATGTTGTGGGAAATGAATTTTTTTTTTTTTTTGCAGCTTTCCAGTCTTTCCAATAAGAAGATCAGTGGTGTAGAAGTTTGAGTGCCACCTTTCTTTGTTTGATTCCAAAGAAAGTAGGGGTTGTCTATACAAATTACAAGCTAGAGTCTTGGCTGCTAAACTGAGTTCCTCCTGAGTTTGATTTCCAACTCGCAGAATGCTTTTGTCTCAGGAAGACAAATCTTGGATTGTTTGTTGTTGGCTAATAAATGTATTGGTGCTAGACTAAAGAAGGGACTAAATGGGATCATCTACAAGATTGGCATGGAAAAAGCATATGACCATGTAAACTAGCCGTTCTTGGATCAATCTCTTTCTCGCATGGGCTTTGGGCATAAATGGAGAAATTGGATGAAAATATGTGTATCATCAACTTCTTTTTCCATCCTGATCAACGGGTCCCCTAAAGGCTTCTTCTGCAGTAGCAGATGCTTAAGGCAAGACAATCCTTGATCCCCTTACCTATTTATTATCATAGTGGAGCTCCTGAGTAGATTGGTGAAAAATGTAGAGTTGCGGATTACTTAAACAATTCGAAGAGGGACAAGGGGATTTTATCATTCCTTTCATCCAATTTGCGGATGACTCTCTCTTTTTGTTGGAGGCAGGGTCAAAAGAGTTGAAAAACCTTTGTGGTATCCTTCATATGGTGGAAGCAGTTTCGGGTTTGAAAATGAACCTTCGCAAGTCCACGTTGTTCCCAATAGGAAATGTTTCAAATGCAATGGAGTTATCCACCATATTAGGCTGTGATGTGGCATCTTTGCCCACCAATTATCTCAGGCTGCCACTTTGAGCAAAGCCTAATTCCACTTCTATTTGGAACCCGGTTATTGAAAGAATGAAAAAAAAAAACTTGCAGGTTGGAAAGGAACATGCCTATCTAAAGGAGCGAAAATGGTTCTCCTAAAGAATGTTCTGTCCTGTTTACCAATCTATTACCTTTCGCCATTTGCTATTCCTTACTCCATTAAGAAAAGGATTGACTTGATTCAGTAGTCGTTTCTATGGCAAGATGAAGGGGGGAACAAGTAGATTCATTGGATGAGATAGTCGGAGGTGTGCAAGCCTTTGAACCAAGGCAGGTTGAGAATTAGACCCTTGTGCATGCCCAACAAAGCTTTGTTGAGTAAATGGTTGTGGAGGTTCATTATTGAAAGAGAAGCTCTATGGAGAAAAGTTATTGCAGCCAAGTATGGGGAAGAGGCCTCCAGCTGGGTAAGCAAAAAAGCCATGGGCCCTACGGGGTGTGGATAATGGAAAGGAATTTATAAGGGAATGCCTTCCTTCAATAGGTACATCAGATGTAAAGTCAATAATGGGGACTCTTTTGGAGGGACACATGGTGCTCAAACTCTCTGCTTTCAAGGTTTATGTTCCCGTCCATTTTCTCTTTAATTGAAGCAAAGGAAGGAACTGTGGCAAATCACATGATAAGATCCAAAACCTTTTGTTCTTGGAATATTCAGCCTAAAAGAAACATTAACGATTGGGAAATAGAGAAAGTGGTTCAGCTCTTAGACCTCTTGGAGGATACTACCCTAGGGAATAGGGAGAGGGAGGATGAAAGGGTATGGGTTCTCAACAAAGAAAAAGGATTCTCGGTGAAATCCTACTCCACGGAGTTAATAAGGGGAGGCGGCCCTGATTTTCCTGCCTTCTTCATATGGAACAATTACCTCCCGACCAAAGGTTATTTCTTTCTTTGGCTTCTCTGGTGGAACCGAGCTCCAACAGTTGACAACCTGATTGTAAGGGGAATGCCTATGCCCAACCAATGTAGTATGTGCTGCCCAGCTGAGGAGACATCGAGCCATTTTTTCATTCACTACCCGATTGCTGATGCGGTTTGGAGGTATTGGATCTCCAGTCTCAATGTCTACTAGATTTTTCCCGGGTCGATGAAGGGTCAGTTGGAGGGATGGGTTTTTCCGCTAAGGAAAGGTCTTCAGCAATAAAGGTAAAGCTCTATGGAAGACTATACTCGCAGCGGTTTGCTTGAGCCTATGGGAAGAGAGGAATTCCCATGTCTTTGAAGGGAAAGTGGCTTCATGTTCGAAGATCATAGATGTGGTGCTATCCAAGCTCTTTAACTGGATGTCATTGGATCCCGGATGGAAGGGGATGAATCACAGCACTAGGATGTTTGACTGGAATTCTGTTTTGTATAGAGTCCTTCATGTTGTGGGGCTCTTTGCCCCTGTTTGTTTCTTTTGGAGTTTCTCTGATTTTCTTGTTGGCAAGCTGGCTACCTTTTGGCCTTTTTTTTTTCTTGTTGGCCTTGGCTGTGGGCATCCCTCATGCTTTTCAGCCATGGTCTGTTTTCTTTCTATTGAGTTTTAATATAATTTCCTTATTCATCCAAAAATTAAAAGACAACACGTCCCTAAGTTGTATTAGATGTCGTGAATTATGAACGATCTAGGGAAATTCATAATCTTAAAGGGTACATTTGGAATGCATATGAGTTTGAATCTATAGTGTGTTCCTCTCCCAATGGATAATTTTCTTCTTTTTTTTTGGATGAGAAAAAACAATTTATTGCTAAAGAAAGAAAAAAAAAAAAAAAAAAAGGAGAAAAACACAATAAATAAGCAAAAACAAAAACAAAACCCAACCCCAAAATGGGCACCCCACCAGACCCCCTTAATGCATATGAACCCCAATAGTACTATCCCAACTCCTCACAAGGGCTCCATTAGGCAAACCATCGTAGCCTTTACAACTTCTAGCCCAGAACACAATCAAATCCTTGGCTCTCCTATACACTTGCCAAACAAGATATCAATTGGGGGGAAAGAGGGGGGCTGACCAGAAGGAAAGTGAAAGGAGAAATGAAAAAGAAATTACTTAGGTAGACACTCTCTGGATAAAATTTTATATTTGGAATAATACCTTTATATACCGATATTTGCATCTATTTATAAGAATGTAAGGAATATATCAGAACCCCTACATTAGTGGAAACAATTAAGTGAAAATAGGAACACCTAGCAGTGTAAATAAATGAAAATTGAAACAGAAGGTTAACTTGCCCCAAATATGTTTGTGTAAGGTACTTGAGCGAGTGGCTGACCAGATTTGTTTTCATCAATGGACGGTATTTGGCGGTATCCCTGTGTAAACATTTTAAAAAAAAAGTCATTCACAGAGAAATATATATTTATACTTCGCAAAAGATACACATTCTTTTATAAGTGTCCACATCAAACCATGAAATGAAAGGTCAAAATCATGTGTAACTCAGCCAACACCAAAACCAACAGGCCAAGAACATTGAATTTACTAATGGCAAGTTGCTCATATAGCAGCTCATCTCAGATTTCCTAAAACCAAGACAAACTGACTGAATTACATCCAAATCAGCCAATGTTTCAAACTTGTGTCAGGCCCACTCGTCATACACATGTTTATATAGCCAATAGGGCCTATTTACAAATTTCTCCTCTTTCTTTTAATACCAACTACATGGCTTTTATTATTTCTTTGGGTTAAATACATTGCCTATATTTAGACTTTGGGAAAGTACCAACAATAGTACTTTCAGGCTACACTCCATCTAAGAGATAGGCCACTAGTTGAACAGTGCAGATGTATGCAAAGCTGTCAATGGATTGGAGCCTGATCTGAATTCAATCCAAATTCAGTCCAATTAAGGCAGATTTGGATATTGCCCTGATCGGCTTGATTATGATCCAGTAATCTACATACCCACCTATACTAATTTTTGTTATAAGAATATAATATAAAATTTATAAGAAAAATAATATATAATTAGTATTGATTGTATTGTGCTTGTGCTAGGGTGTTCTTTGGAAGTGATGCACTGGATCATCACCCAGGCAGTTTGGCAGACCAAAATTCTTATAACTGACCCCAAGTAGTTAAAGACATGTATGATAGAAATACTTTCAGCATAAATACTCTTATGCAAGTGGTTGTAGCAAATCAGGTTGGATGAAGGGAATTTATGGAATGCTATAGTGCAGGAGAAGTATGGGATTTCTGATGGGTGGGCCCTAAGGGAGGTGAGAGGCCCTCATGAGAGAAGCATATGGAAGGGGTTTTCGAATTAACTCCAATGCTTCAACGAAGGAATTTGTTATGAGGTAGGAAATGGAATCAAAATCAGATTTTTGAAGGATGGATGGAATGGGGAGTCTTATTCCCAACAATATATAGCATGGCTGTAAACCAAGAAACGTTGATTGCAGATTATATAACTTGGAGCCTGAATGGGGTGGTGGTGTGGAAGCCAGTTTTGAGGAGATCCGTGATGGATTGGGAGTTTCCATCTATTGTCAATCTATTGGAGAGGCTGGAGGTATGCCATCCTAGAAGCAATCAAAAGGACAATAGGAGTTGGTTCCTGGGCGAGCTTTTCGGTGAAATCATGTTATGGTTTGATAGACGACTCCCCAAATGTAAATCTTCCTTGGAAGGATATATGGTATCATCTAGTGCCATTGAAGATTCAATTCTTTTTATGAACAGCAGTTCAGGGAGGATTCCAACAATTGCTAATTTGAGGAGACATATAGTTCTAACAAACGTATGCCTTCTTAGATATAACAGTAGAGAATCCACTTCCTACTCCTTGATTCACTTCCCTTTTGCGCTAAAAGTTTGGGTAAGGGTGCTGCAAGATTTTGGGATGAGATAGGTGGTTCCTTCGGACGTGTGCAGTTTGCTTTCCAGGTGGATATCTGGGGCATTCAATGAGAGAGGGGAGCAGATTTGGTGGATGGTCCCAGCTGCAGTTTCTTGGTCAATTCGGAAGGAAAGAAATAATATATATGTCTTCAATGATGCTGCAGAACCAACGTACCAAGTTTATAGAAGGTTGAAGGAGAAGTTGTTTTCTTGGGTTATGCATTGTATGGGTGTGGGGAATGTAGATTATGGGGATTTATCCAGGGAATAAGTTAATGTAATTGGGTAGAGGTAGCCCCTCTTTGGTTGTTGTGGGGGATGCCTGGGTGTATTTTTTCTTTCTTTTGTGCTGGTTGTGGGGAATGCCTCATCCCCCTCTCGTTTTGTTTTCTTTTTCTATTAACAACTCATTAAAAAGAAAATTATGATAAGCTAGACTATAACAAAATATATGGAATGCAATTTTAGCAAAAAGAGGTAGAAATGACGGAGTAATTAAGATTGATACCAAGAGATGCCCCAAAGTGCCCATTTTTGTTATCTTGGTTCAATCATCCATAAGAGGAGGGAGATTGAGAAGTATATTGCTCATAGAATTAGAGAGGGGTGGATAAGGTGAGAGGTGCTTCTAGAATCTAGAGTGCTGTGTGATTGACCCATGCCATTAAAACTGAAAGGTACAATTTTATAAGACAGCCATAGCTGACCTGAGGATGTTGAGATGGATGAGTGGAAAAACCAGAACGGATAGAATCATAAGCAAATGAATTTGCAATAACCCCAGCGTAGCACCAATAGGCGACAAGATTAGGGAAGTTGATTCAGATCGTTTGGTCACGTCCAACAAAAATGATATAGAACAAATAAAGGAAATGAATCTTTTCACAAATTACAGTTTAGAATTAAAGTACTCAATTGATCTTGTAAGTTGATGCAATATAAAATAAAGGTTACCTATATAAAGATGGAAATAATAGAGAACTAAAAGAAATCAGCTGAGTTTTAAGCAAGAATGTGAATAAACAAGACTACTCGATATTCATAAAAATAACCAAGGCTTACCATTTTTTTTTCTTTTTTGATGAATACTATTTGGGCTTACCATTGGAAGCTAGATACACGTCCAAAGCAATTTGGGACCCAGTAATTGAGAGGGTGGAAAGAAGACTCTCAGGCAGGAAGGGTAAGTATCTATCTAAAGGGGGTAAACTCACACTGGTTAGAAGTGTTTTGTCTAATCTTCCAGTTTTGTTTTTTTTTTTTTTCATGTTTACAGCTCCGGCATCGGTGTCACAGAAATTGGAGAAGTTTCGTAGGAACTTTCTATGGGCATCTCCAGAAGGGGATCGGAAGATCCATTTAATGGGCTGGAAGCAAATATGCACACCTATAGAGCGTGAAGGTTTGGGTCTAAGAACGCTGAAAATTATGAATAAAGTGCTGCTTTCTAAGTGGCTATGGAGATTTGGTGAAGAGAAAGACAGCTTATGGCAGTAACTGATTGCATCCAAATATGGGCTAGCTAGCAGGGGGTAGGAGAGCAGGGCTCCTTTGGGCTCATACAGATCTGGTGTTTGGAAAGGCATTTTGAATGACCTAGACTCTTTCCTCTCAAATTTGACAAATAAGGTGGGTGCTGGTTCCTCAGTTTTTTGTCAGATCAGTGGTGTGGTGATAGCACTTTATTAAGGGAGTTCCCCGATATCTTCAATATGTCCAATAACAAGGATGGCTCTGTCTCTGAATTTAGGAATATGTCCTTTGATTCCATAGTTTGGGACCTTCACCTTCGCAGGCCATTAAATGATTGAGAGGTCGCCTCTGTATCTAGGCTGATTACAAAGCTCCAAGAGGTGGTGGCTCACATTGGAAACCAAGATGAAGAAAATAAAAGATGCTGGAAATGGCATGGGTAGATTCACAGTTAGTAATTGCTACAAATTACTAGCTAATCATGGGGATTGGTGTTTAGCTGCCAAGATCATTTGGAAATCAAAAGTTCCATCAAAAGTTGCCTTCCTATTATAACAGTTTATTGGGGTAAAGTGCTCACAATTGATAACTTAATCAGAAAGGGGATGCAAATTCCAAATCACTGCTGCATGTGTTTTTTGGCTCTGTACCACATCTCTTCCTACATTGCCCCAGTGTCTCAGCAATTTGGTCATACTTTAATGGAAGGATTGGAAGAGCTTGAATCATTAATGCTTCCATAAGAGAGCTCCTTGAGGATTGGTGTCAAGGAAGGTCCCACAAATCTCTCTGAGAGAGGGAGAATTATTTGGAGAGCCAGTCCAGCTGCAGTGACTTGGTCCATATGCATGGAAAGAAATCAGCACAAAAGGACGAGGCTCCGACCTGAGGAAGCTCCCGTCAGACACTATATCCCTCCTATCCTATGGTTCTCTCACCTTCCTATG
>JAOXJP010152979.1:0-13068 GCA_025762735.1 Platanus orientalis | reverse complement strand
CCTAATCTATAGTATTTATTATTTAGACTTGTTTAAATATGTTATGGATTTTTTAGTTCACTGTTTTTTCCCTAAAATGTTATCTACAACATCTTTAGTACAGATGAGTTGTTTAGTACACCTAAGAAGCCTTATACCTGTGGTTAAGTTATTGTTTGCATTTGTTGATTGGGTTTCTAATTCTGGTAAACTAGGCACTTGTTGAATGCAATGATGATTGAGCATTTCATCTGAGATTGCCTTACCACTCTAAATATGTAAGTTCTATTCATTCCAAGTTTATTTTTTTCTCTATCAAGGAGGATAAGTTAGGTTGCTAAGCAAAGGAATAGGTGATCTTTGAGACCTTTAGGAAGACAATCCTTATTAATTACCAACTGTCCAAATGGTAGCATTAAAGTACTATATAAATCAACAATTGTCATTGAATGAATTTGGATCCTCTACAACAGAGTGTAGATGGACTTGCCCTATTGGCTAAATGAGGAGATGGAAAAAGGTATTCAAGGGCCCTAACAATCCAGTATAGGTTTGTCAAATTAATAAATCCATCTTAAAATGCATTTTCCTCTTCAATGACTTGATAACACTAGTATTAGTGTAGTTTGAACTTGAGATTTGTCATCATTAATCACCTTGATTTGCATCCCATGTGAATCTTAAACTCTTTTTATGGGTACTTTGAAGCCAAGGAGACACATCCCCTCTACCTCTCCACCTCAATTTCCTTCTTCAGAATCTTGGATCTGAATGCTGGAGTTTGACCTGAGTTTTTTTTAACTTGTCAACATTTGTTTGGAGTTCATCTAGTTATGAGTTCTAACCAATCTGATGATATGTCTTATAGGATTGTCTATATGAACTTTTTTTGGGGTGTTGGGTCAATTTGCATAATAGAACAAAAGAAATTGACAAATGAAGAACAAAGTAGAAGAGATCCAATGAACCCATATTCAGAATAGAAAATATAACTCAAGAATCTGAATAGAACAAATTTTCTAAGTTATAAAAGACTACACCAACAAATTGAATCTGAGAAAAGAATGAAAAAAATACTTAAACAACACGCTCAGAGAAAATTTTGAATTTTATCCAACAAATCATGGAAAAAAATAAACCAAAAATGACCCCATAATCAGATCACGAATCATCCCTTCCCCAAAATCCAAAATTCAAAAATAAAAAATAAAAATTTACATACCTTGCAAGAGATTTCAATTTTCCTCATTTAAGCTAGACTAGTTGGATGAAACTCTTTTCAAGGGTTTGAGGCTAGATGGGTTTTTAGGGCTTTGATTTTCAAAGAGGAGTTGGGGGATCGATTCAAAGAGATGGGTGTGAAATTTCTAACGCATTTTTAGTCTCAAACCCTTGAAAGGAGTTTAGTTCAACTGGTGGAGCTTGAGAGAAGTTTCGTTATGATGTTATATGGGTTTCTAGGGCTTTGATTCCAAGAGGTGGTGGGGGGCTTTGATTTCAAGAGGAGTGAGATTTCTAGAGCTTTGATTCAAGGAGGAAGCATGAGATGAAGAGGAGAGGGACAAAAACAAGAAGAGAAAGAGACGAGGAACAGAGAAAGAGAGAGGAGTAAATAAGGGAGAGAGAAGCTTACCTGAGACAAGCTTGTAGAAGACAAAGATGAAGACACAGAAGTTCTAGTTGCTTCATTCCATCAAGGATCGTCGAAGACACAAAGGCCATTTTGCTCGTCGTTCTGTCTGGACTCTGAAGTGAAAAAACCAGCCGATACTTATTTCCCACCCGAATTGAGCTGTAAATTAAAAATATATATATGCTACTGATCCTTACCCGGGCAATTGAAAGGAGAAGGAAGCATCCTCTATTAAGAAACCCTAACCCTAGGAATTAGCTCTAGAAAATCGTATATCAAAAACCTAGAACAAGAACTCAGCTCTTAAAAAGAGTGGAGAAAGACAGGTATTTATTAGCTTTATCGTTCATTAGTGAAGAAGAAGGCGTCGATTTTGCTTTTGCTTTGCAATGGAGACAGGAAGATATAGAGAATGTGGGAATGATCCAGAAAAAAATGGGAAGAGAACGCAAGCAAGAGGAAAAGGGGACGGAGGGGGGGAATATATACGGCTGTAGGAAGCGTTTGTAAAACGTTGCAATATGTTTTTTGTGACGACTTTTTTACGCAACGCTTAAAAACGCTGCGTAAATATAACATATTGTAGTATTAAAGTTTACGCAACATTTTCTAAATGCTGTGTATTTATTTTTGCCTTTTCAATAGCGCTTTATATAAAAAAAAATGCTATATATTATTCTCATTAGGCAATACTTTTACAAAAACGTTGTCTAAGAGAATGTTGCTAAAAGTAAATTTTGTTGTAGTGTGTCACTAGGAACAATGAGTTTGTTCGTTGACAACAAGAGTGTACTTGACATTTCCAAAAACCTAGTTCAGCACTCAAGGACCAAACACATAAACATTAGGTATCACTTCATCAGAGAATTGGTGGAAGAGAAAGTGGTGTCCTTAGATCATGTGAAAATAGAAGACCAGTTGGCAGATATTCTGACAAAACCCCTTGATTCAAGGAGGTTTGAATATTTAAGGAGTGCTATAAGGTTGTGGGCCATGAGATGAGTCCCTAAGACTCATACTCAAGTACTTAGAGTCCATTGGAGGTGGCTAAGCATAGAGACTAGGAGTGACCCCCACTCCCAGCACATATGAACTGCAAAAAGGGAGATACAACATGTGTGATCGGTCACAGGGTTTGTGATCGGTCACAAACCCAATGATTGATCACGAGGGCATTTTTGTCAAAAAAATTTGTAAGCGATTTCAAAACCCATTTAAAGCCCTCTAACCGTGTTTTTCTTTGGTACATTCACTGGAGACGAAGCGTTTGAGCTCCCTTAGTTAACAAAGCTTCCCCCGTCTTAGTGCATTCATTCCTCACGTCTCTCTCTCTCTCTTATAGACATTTGATCTCCCTCTCATCTTCTATAAATTTATGGTTTACCCTCATTCTTCTCACTAATACACCATGGTTCAAAAGAAATTGGCTACCAGGGCATCCAAATCCTCCAAAGGAGCTGCGTCTCAAGCAACTTCACCCCCTCCTGTAGCATATAGAGGTAAAAGGCTTATGGGGGAAGATTCACAAGGGAGGAAGAGATCCAAAGGGCACAAAGAAGACAGTCTCTCTCCATTCCGTGATAGTAAGGCATTGGAGACCATCTTCTCAAAGCGCTAGTTCATTATGGAGAGAAACATGGATGTGGAGGTGCTTCGCACCATGGAGGTACACGAGCAGATGCGTGCTCATGGGTGGCTCTAATTCTTCAACCTCTAGAGACCCATCCAAGACGAGGAGGTCCAAATTTTCTACTCCAATGTCTTTGTAGAGAATAACAGGGACAACTCCTTTTACTCTACAGTCTATGGTTACCTTATCTCTGTGAATCCTGACTATATCACCAAGCTTCTTCGGATTCCACAAGAACCCGAAGGGATTCCATTCCCTGGCAAGCTCTCCCCAATAAAGAAGACTACAATGACTGATGGTCTTTGCATCCAGCATGTCAGTTGGGGCATGAAGCTCCCTCATCAGTTCTGCAAGCCCTTAGTCAAGTTCTATGGGCGCGTGTTCTCTTACAACTTAATTCTGACGACCTACCAGAATGATCTCACCCTCCAGATGGCTTACCTCATTGATAACATCATTGAGGGGCCTAAGATTGATCTCCCCATAGTCATATGTTGTGTGATGTTGAAGACTACCAAGGACAAGCACTCCACGGGAAGAATTCAATTCCTAGTTCTCATCACTAAGACCCTAGCAGCACAGAAAGTGCCTTTTCGAGTGTCTGCTCCCATGAAGCACTCTAATCCTCCCTTCACTATGGGGAGTTTGTCGATGTTGCACCTAGTCGAGAAAGTCACTGACCCAAAGAAGATGGAGGTCAAACTAAACCTGGCCAAGGCTACATTGGCTTCCATAAAGTACACTATCCTCAAGAAGCTTTCAAGGGTTATGCTTAATCAGAAGAGGCATAGCAACAACCTGAAGTTGGTGGCAGCCAGAGTCTTGACTCTAAAGGACCCATTGGTCCTTGAATCTACCAGTGATAGCACATTCAATTACCCGTCTGTAGAGTTCGTGGATGTGACTGATGAGGACGGGGCAGCCCAGGGTAAGGGCGATGATGGTGGAGATGAAGAGTCTGTGGGAGAACACGGGGAGGGTGATCGAGCTGATGGCAAGGAGGGTCATGTCAAGAGAGTTGAGGCTAAGGGCTCGGAGTATCAGGAGGGAGACAATTAGATCCCCTATTTTTGTCTTCTGGTGTTTGTTTAGGCCACACTTATCATGTTTTTTTCTCTTCTGTTGATAGTTATTACCTTTTGTTGGCCATGGGCCATCCGACCTTGCATTTCAATTTTTGATGTAATTAAATGACTATCATGAATGAAATGCCTTTTATTTCTGTCGAGCATTGTTCTTCATTTCTATATGTTAGTCTTTATATTTTTGCTTGACTTTGCCAATTACATGGCAAAAAGGGGGAGAAATTTGGCATTTAGCGGCATTGGCCATGCCATGTGAGGAGAGATCTATGAATTATAGGGGAGTATTGCCATAAGAGTATGAGGGAACACAGTTTTTATACTCATGGAGGGAGTATAAACATATGGGGTTCTATACTTATGGGGGAGAAAGTATAGAGAGAAGTATTACCTATGCAAAGGTAAACACTCAAGAAATTCGTATGCATTATGGGGGAGTATACAACTTTGGGGGAATTACAATCTTTTTCAATACTAAAACTAAAATGAACACATTCATATTGCATTGGCATGTCATGTTGCTCACATGCACACTTTTCTTGTTTCTATATTATATACTTCACATATAGCTTGAGGAATGTATATGTGTTTGTGTGTGCAGGTGTTGATGAGCAAATCAAGATACTTAAAGTACTGAATATAATTTTTACTTTTTATGTTTCTTGTATTGGAGGTGATTGGCATGTATTTCAGGGGTTTTGGGCAATATGCCCTTGTGTTGTATGTGGGGTTAAGACATTTATGCCTAATGATGTAATTTGGGAATGGGCAAATGGCAATGGCCAAAAATATGATTTTTACCATAAAATTGATAAAGGGGGAGATTGTTGATGCAAGGGCATCATTTATCAAATCCATGGGTAAAAGTGTGGAAGAAGCTCTAACAAGTCAAGCCTTGAAGACTAAGACTCAAGTCAGACTGCAACCCTCAAGAAGGTAAAGGCATGCATGTAGCTTCATAGGAATCATGTAGTATGACCCTAGGCATGTCTACACACATGGTTGAATGCCCCAACCTAGTCCTAAGTTGATATGGACCTTCCCAAGATGTATACAACAGTGTACATAGAGAATTTACTGTGTGTGACCGATCACAAACCCCATGATCAATCATAATTCTGAACACAGAACTCGTGACCAATCACAAAGTCCATGATCGATCACACCCAGGGTTTTTGACCACCCGAGGGCTAGGCCCCTTCTTTGTGACAGATCACAACCTGGGTCATAATAGCATCGTGAACGATCACAAAGCCCATGACCGATCACGTCATGGTTGTGACTTAAAGTGGGACCCACACCACTCGACTAGTTTTGAAAGTCTATGAAAAAAGGACCCATGACCAATCACAAACCCCATGATCGGTCACAGATCTGTTATTTTGGAATTTCCCCCTTCTCCATTTTTTAATGGATGGATAATTTTTCTTATCCGTTTGAAAAGATTCTAATTCAAGGATTGAGAGACTTTTTCATCCTCTATAAAAGGAAATGTTTTCCATTAGGGTAAACAATCTTCAAGCCTTCAAGAGAGTGTTATTTGCTTTGCTAAAAAGAGCCTCCAAGGGTGAAAAACCCTAATCCTCCATTACTTGAGCTACAAGCTTAAAAGTTCATCAAGAAAATCTCTCTTATTTCCCTCTCAGCTTATGTTAGCTAACATCTACTTGAGAGGTTTGGTCTGGGTTGCCCCTTGAGGAAACCCTCTTTATGGTTGGCCAAGCTTAAGAAGCTTTAGTGCCATAGCTTGAAGAAGAAGTGAGTGTATAAGGCAAACCAACTCAACAAGGAGCACTTCCACCTATGGTAAGAACAACAACATCAACCAACTTAGTGGTAATATTTGTTATTCATTTTGCATTCATTTGTATATTCATTTATCTTCCTTTGCTTTGCTTCCGCTGGAAACACCGGAAGCTTGAGAACCTTCCTTGGAGACACCGGAGGTAGTGCACACTCGCCGAAGACACTGAGTGTTGTTGAGTAGCTTGCTTGTGAGCAAGTAGTGAGGTTTTGTATGTTAACCTAGGTTGTATATAACAATCTAAATAAAGCTCATAGTGAGATTTAGAAGAGTGGACGTAGGTCTTAGTGCTGAACCACTATAAACCTTGTGTTGTGAATTGATTGTATGATTGCTTGTCTCTTTTATTTGTGCACATATTTTTATAGCTTACTAATTATTTGGTTAAATGCTTGAGTAGCACTTTGATGCACACACACACTTAAAGAAGATTAAAATCAATATTTGAAATCCTCAACAACCACTTATAATCCAAAATGCAACCACGCCTACTGCAGTGGAGGAATCTAAATCATGAGTAGCAATACCCATTTGTCATACCAATCCTTCTAACTTAGATCATGTTATAGAGATTATAAAGAAGGTGGGGGTTGGAAAAGATGGAAAGTAAAGACGCAAACCTTGAAAATTAAGGAAGAAATGAAAACACATAGATATCTTCTTCTAGACAATGTCTTGGGGAACGATGAAATCTCTCTCTCTCTATCTCTCTCTCTCTCTCTTTTAAGAATAAATCTTGGATACAACAAAAAAAACTACTCATTTAATGGGTTATATCACTCCACCTGGCCGACAAGCATAATCTAATAGCATGATCAAAAGCACAACAAATATCATGTCAATGATATCATGTCTGGCTTTTCTTGGATGTTGTTTAATGGGCCACTTAGAAGATCAATTGTAAGGTGGTGGACCGCCATGTTAGGATCTAACCCTAGCATCTCGGAATAGTTCCAAGCAAACTCATCCCGATTTTCTTTAAGAAATTCAAGGTAATGTGCCTGCTCTTCCGAGGAAAGGTGAGCATTGATAAAGGTGGGTCAAGGGTCTTCTTCAGTTCCCAAGTTTATTTTGATCAAGTCATCGACCATTGCTTGACCTCTGTCTTCAAGTTCTAGAGGTGTGGGCATAACCTATCCTATAACAAAGTCTTTAGAGGACTGGGTTTACACTTTAGCAAATAAACACTCGAATGGGGCATCCTCTAATAGTTCAACCCCATATGCTATAATCACATGTGAAGAGACTTTTTGCTTGGTGGGCCTCTGGCCTAGGCCCCTTGTGTCATCTTTGTTTTTGGAGTGAAGAACTATTCACTCGAAATATTTGGTAAGAACTTCTTTGCCTTTATGAGATTCTTTTAATTCTCCTTGTTAGTCAAAACCACAACTTTTGAGCATCTTTGGAGCTAACTTCATGTTCAACAATAAATCATCTAGGTCCTTTAGCTCTCTTTTTGTCATAATGGCTGAACCATCCTTTGGTTGGGTAGGGCCTTCAAGTAAGAAGATAGTGGGAGACCGGTAAGGGTCCATCTGTGATCTAGATAACTACGTAATAGGAAGGATAAAATCCGATGCTACTGTATCAAGCAGAAGCTTAGGCTTGCTCTTAGTTGCCTTAAAGGCATGCCATATTTTTGACTTTTGAGGTTTTGTATCATTACAATCGCCGGATGAGACATCTTATGGATAAGCTTTCTGGTAGTATCGAGTGTCAACAAAATATGCATATGCTACTTGGAATGGTTTATCATCAGCTACTATAGTCCCTTGAGTATCTTGCCACAGATACTTGATGCATTGATGAAAGGTAGAGGGGATGACCTAATATTTATGCATCCATGATCGCTCTATGAAGGCATTATAAGTAGTGTTTGCTTCGATGATAAAGAAGGGCATCCAATATTCTATATGTCTAAATTTAGTCTTCAACTTGTTGGAGCCAAGGGGCCATTGTTTGTTATGATTGAAACCTTGGATGACAAAGCTACTAGGTCTGAGTTGAGACGAGTCAATCCCCAAATAGACCAAGGTCTTGGCAAGCAGAATACTAACTGCCAAGCCTCCATTGATCATTACCCTTAACACGGGCTGATCGTCAATACTGCCTGTGATGAACAGTGGTCTGTTATGATGAGGATCATCTAAATATCGGTCAGTACTGCCAAGAGGCTTTTGCAATATCACCATTCTTAGTGAACTCATTGGGATGAGTAAGTGCATATACCATAGAAGCCCTAAGCTCTAGTGACATACAGAGAGTGTCGTAGATACTTAGCAGTGATGAGATTTTCTTTAAATGTGTCATTACACCAAAGGTGATATGATTATCCATCTTCTTGATGGCCTTATTATGTTTAGTCTCCATAGCAGTCTTTTTCATTGCATCAACTTATTCGCTAACAGTAGGGCCTCGAGGTGGTATCTTCTTTCCAAATCGTAGCTTGACTTAATTAACATGTTATGTGTATGGCTGACGTCCCTCAACTAGAGTAGTGATCTTGAGTTTAGTGACATTACAGGCCCCTGTTGGTTGATGTATGGACTCTTTGTTTTCAGAAGAGCCTTGAAATGTAGTTATGAAGCTATCACTGTCACTATCTGACTCTTCAAAATCAGTGACCAAAGGGGGCATGCCTTGTAGGGATAAGTCATGAGTAAGAGTCTGCCATAAATCTGGGAAATCTTCATCCTCATCGGCTGATTTTGAGGATTCACTAACTTTCATATCAACATCCCACTAATCTTGTGGCAAGAATTGTACCACACTTCGATTATATTGGGAATCATGTATGTACATTCTTTGATGGCAATAGAAGCGATCAAAAAGCATTGGCCTAGAAGAAATGTCGCATGACAATAAAGTCAGATACCAGTCAAAAGTATGTGAATCCAAGGAGACAGAGAAAAGTCACACCAGTAAATCGTGCATGGTCCTTGGGAGCCCAGTTGCTTATAGGAAACATTTAGGAATTGAGTAAGATATAGTGTTCCCTATCCTTATATATAGTGTAAAAGGGGGGAGCTAATATCCATTTAAGAATTGAGTAAGATATACTTCATCCCTAATGAGCTGTCTTGATTTGCCAAAGTGCCTTAGATCAAGTACTTGAGTGATGATCAGGTTTATAAAGCCCATGAATCACTCATAAGTCTGTTGCTGATGCAGTTGCCTAAAAGGATCCATGTTCCAAGGATCATATGGTTCCATACTAGGTCTCATAAACTCATGAATAAACATTTTGATGAGGTATCCCCAAGACGGTATACTTTGTGGCGCTAAATCCATGTACCAATCTAAAGGCAACCATCTAAAGAGAGTGGGAATGGATGTAACAAGAGGTTATCGTTATGCATTAACTCTCTGCATGATATCATAAACTTGAACAGATGGCACCGTGGAAAATGATAATCTGCATTTGAGAACTTGGCAAACAAAGGAACTTTAAAACCAGGTAAGAATGCCTCAAGTTATATAGCCTGACAATAACGGAAAACTCATCACTGAAACCTGCTCAATACTTTATGAAAATATCTACGATTCCGTGAAGCCATAGGTAGACGTGTTATTCTTACTAAACAAAATGGAGGCTCATGTATTGAATATGCTAGTGTAATGGAGATGTTGTCATTGCTATATCCAAACCATACAATTGGTATAGTTCACCTTTTTGAGTGGTCTTGGTATGTTAGTTATTGCTGAATAGGTCAATCAGTATTGTTGACTTGCGTGGCATAATTGTTGGCCGTGTGAACTATAGTGGTTGAGGGTTTTTGTCATGTATAACATAAGCCATGTTACAAGTAATGACTTGAGGGATAAGAAAGTCTTCTGGCATAAACTCTTCCAAAGTCACTGGAAAAAAGTAAAGGTTGTCCAATAGGTCATCATTGGTTGGGAGGTCTTGGCCTTAGGAGTCTTTCCATTCTTTTTAGCGATGCCTCTTATGCGTAATGACATTTTTCGTGCATGCTTAGTGGGTTCATGTGTCTGACTAGAACCTACTATGGCATACTAGAGTCTCCTTTTTTGTGTGGCTTTACTTTCAAATATAGCTTAGTTGTCTCCCTTGTCATCAGAATTATCCTAAGGGATAATAGTGGCATGAGTTTGATCATGCTTATCAACAAAGACAACATTTGTGGTCACAGATTATGTTTGCATCTAGTTCCACAGTTTTCTTTCCAATCAACTCTTGAAGCTTATCCTTAAAGACAAAGTAGTCCTGTAATGTATGACCCACAATACGATGGTATTTACAGTACTTTAGATCATTCACTTTATTGGCTTCCATAGGCCTCTTTGACTCGGGGAATATTATATCTTGTGATTCAATTGTTTATTTGAAAAGACTCTCCAGATCATCTAGGTGGAATGTATAAGAACATTTCAATCTTTCTTTTATGCTTGGCCTCTTGGCAAACGCTTCTTGTCCTATTGTAGCTAGCTTGGTTGCATTTACTATGTATTTAACTTGGAGCTTGGTAGGTGGCCTCTTGGTTCCTACCATAGCAAACCCCATCTTGTTGACCACTACTTTACCCTTCTTTTCTCACTTATGATCTAACCATCTCTTTTCTAAAGCAATTGCCTTAGATATTAAGTCGTCGAACCTAGTGTACTTTTGCAGTGTGAGATGGAGGGAGAGATCGAATGATATATTTTGCAAAAACATTTCAAGGAGCGACTTGAGGGGCAGACACATTTTTGCATGAATATGACATGTTCTTCCATCTATTAATAAAATCAACCATAGATTCATTATCCCATTATTTCTTACTGAGCAACTTGTATAGCTTTACGGGCTTGTATGTGCTATGGAATTGCTGGGCGAATACTCACTTCGTCGCATCCCAATTTGAGATGGAGTCAGGCTTTTGATTCGAGTACCATGTGAATGCTACTCCATCTAGAGATTAAACAAACAACTTTAATAATAGGTTACCATGTTGGACAATGGAACCGCATCGAGACTCAAAATGAGCAATATGTTGTTTAGGGTAAGAAGTTCAGTTAAATGTGTTAAAGTGAGGCTGCACAAACTTAGGTGGGAAAGGCGCCGTGTCCACATGGGAAGGGTATGGCTTCCTAGTTGTGTACATGTTCACAGTCTCTTTCTCCTTATATTCCTTAAGAATTTCGGCCAACATTGTTCTCTTGTAATTGGGGTCCATCATAGGCATAGGCAGATGCACATATGGTCCTTATGGCATGAAAAGAGGTTGTGCATAGGTATTATGGTTGTGTTCCCATTATGGGGTGGGCCCATATAGTAGTGGTTCTTGTTACTAGTATGTTGACTGATGTGGTCCTTGCAGATGTGGTCCCTGATGAGGAGTCTATGGGGGTGGCTTTGTGAGATAGGAACATTTGGTACAACATTATCGATTGGGACTATTCCTAGCATGGTGGCGAAAGCATACTCCAGTGTGTACTATGGATATCCCCCCTGTGTTTGGTTTAGAATGACGGTCTTGGCGGACTCTACCATTGGATGGTTATTATTTGGTGAGGCTATACCCTGTCTTTCTAGCATAAGATGCTCAATCATGGCTTTCAATTCGGCTATTACAAGGTCTTGGGAAGCTAGACGTTGGTCCTGACTCTTTATTTTGGCTTGCCAATCTGTGGTCGTAGTATGTTCTCCCTTAGAGTCAGAGCAATACTCCTAAGTTCTACATTTTCTACATTTTTTGTAGGGTCAATTGGTGGGTTTTGAATTCCCCCCGATCCTATTGCTGTTGTTTCAAGACCTTGTGAGGCAGAAGTAATATTAACTATAGCAGTAGTCCTCGGTGTGGAGCAAGCACTAACTCCGTCATAAAACATAATAGGAGAAGCCTCTAAGGCCCTTCATGTAATTGGTAAGGTTCTTAATGGTGTTTTGGCACTTGCTGCCAACTGACTTTTGATCATCATGCCCACAGAGTTGAAGCTTCGTGGCCTAGATCTTGAAGGGCTTAGGGTATTGATGGGTAATTCCTCTCTTGCTCCCGCAACCATTACTGTTACTTGAAGATTCTTCTTTGGTCCAAACATTTTTCCTTTGCCAACATAAGGTGTATAACCCACGCTTCCTTTAGTATATGTAGGCAATGATGGGTCACTCTTTTTTGGATGTGCCCATGGTGGAAGTGCATTGATCAGTATGTCACCCACTTCTTATTGTTGATGAATAAGTACAGATTTTAGTTCTTTGCCTTTGAGCGATGTTTCTTCTTCGCTTTTGTTTAGCGGATAATATCTTTCTTATTTTAGGTGGCTTATTATCTTCAAGCCCCCTTAAAGGTTCAAACCTGGTCAAGAGAATTGAATTTTTGAATTCACGCTAACTTGGGGTTAGCATTGGTTGTGACATGCACGGAGAGTTCGAGTAGTGATATTACCTAGCTTCTGATCTTTTTGGAGTGTAGTTTCCATTATTACTCTTGTTTTATGTTTCCTCTTTTTATTATGTGGATTCTTTTTAGGTCCAAGTGTCTTAATTTTTATGTCCTTATTGTTTGTTTGACTCATCATCATTATGGGAATTCCTATGAGTATAACATGCACCGCAGTTAAATTCTAATCTTCTAGTGATGAATAAGAATCTTCATTCACAAATGACATAATGCGTAAATGAGTTTTATTCACGTACTCAGTGTGTATGAATTTACGACTCACAATTCCATTCGTGAGTTCCTTGTGTGAATATGAGCGTTTACACAAATGGGGAATTTTTTCGTTATTCGCCTTATTTGTTTTTGCAAAGTCCACATTTGACACGTGCGGATCTGGTACTTTGTTAGAATCATAAGCTTGTGATTTTTATTGGGTTTGAAGGCCCTTTTCCTAGGAATTTGACCCAGACTTAGGCACTCAGATTTCTTCCTTGTTACGAGAGTACGAGCATATGCATTCATGTTTCTTCCCTCATGAGTTAGAATTCATTTTTCTA
>JAOXJP010152968.1:0-13069 GCA_025762735.1 Platanus orientalis | reverse complement strand
AAGATCTTCACATGGTCTTTATTGACCTAGAAAAGGCATATGATAAGAGTACCAAGAGAGATCATTTGGTGGGTTTTTGACAAAAAAGGGGTCCCAAGTAAATATATTGACATAGCTAAGGATATGTATGATGGAGCGATAACTAGTGTTAGGACAACCGGGGGAGAGACAAGTGAGTTTGATATCAAAGTAGGCTTGTACCAAGGGTCAACATTGAGTCCATACCTTTTTGCCATAGTTATGGATGAGTTGACTAGGCGTAAAGGACTAAGAACCATGGTGTCTGCTATTTGCTAATGATGTTGTGTTGATTGATAAGACTAGAGAGGGGGTAAATGCCAAGTTAGAACTATGGAGGGATGTTTTAGAATCAAATGGTTTTAGGATAACCCGAACTAAAGCAGAATATATGGAATGCAAATTTAGCCAAAATAGGAGTAGAAACATGGGAGTAAGAATTGACAACCAAGAGATACCTCGGAGTGACCATTTTTGTTATCGTGGTTCAATCATGCACAAAAAGGGAGATATTGTATGATGTTGGTCATAGAATTAGAGCGGGATGGTCGAAGTGGAGAGGTCCTTTTGGAGTGTTGTGCGATAAATGAATATCACTAAAATTGTAGGGAAAATTTTATAAGATAGCTATAAGACCAGCCATGCTTTATAGAGCAGAATATTGGGTAGCCAACAAATAGCACATACATAAAATGAGTGTGGCTGAAATGAGGATGTTGAGATAGATGAGTGGTAAGATTAGAAATGATAGAATTAGGAATGAATCCATTCATGGGAGCTTAGGTGTAGCACCAATAGGTGATAAAAAGAGGGAAAGTCGATTGAAATGGTTTGGTCATGTTCAATGAAGACCAGTGATTGCTCTAGTAAGGAGAAGTGGGACGATGCAAGTTAAAGGTGCTAGGATTAGAAGAAGGCTAAAATTGACTTGGGTTGAAGTAGTAAGGAGAGACATGGTAGCTTGTAATTTAATAGCAAATATGGTCCTTCATAGAGCAGAATAGCATAACTGGAATCATGTAGCCGACCCTAAATAGTTGGGATAAGGATGTCTGTTGTTGTATAAATGTTTAAACTTTTAGGCAAAGGTCCAGGCATCGAGGCAACAATTTAGGCATTTAAAAGTTCAAGCATTGGCTACAAGGGTCCACATGCTAGACCTCTGAACCAATCAGAGTAAGAATCAAACTTAGAGAAGCTTCCTAACCAGCCTAGGAGTGATCCTTCCCCCTATGGGCCCTCTATGCTTAAATGCTTGAACTTTCACCAGTAAAGTTCAGGCATTAGGAAGTAAATTCAGGTGTCCATAAAATTTTAGGTATCAAGCCTATGACTTTTATGCCCCTTTCTGTAAGCCCACTTGAGGGACCTCAGGCCCTTTTGCAAGTCATGAGATGACCTCGTGACCCTGTTCCATCTTAGGGTCATACTGGCCCACCAAGGGGACCCACCACTGAGCCAACACATGGACTTCTTATCTGGAAAAGTTCAGTCATAGGCTTATATTTAGGCGTAAGTGAAATTCAGGCATTGAAAGCCAATTTTATGAATTTAATCTCCAATTCTTTTTCTTATTTAATATATTGATGCTTTGATTGCTTTTATAATCTGTCAACTTATGATATTTATGTTTAAGATTGTTTTAATTCATAGAATATGGTTTTCTTTATTTTCTTTTCCTTTTTATGTATGAACACATGTAACCATGCATGTGTATATGTGTATGGCTTGGAGAACAAGGCACTGTGAGTATTCCTACCCCCTGCATGCCTTAAGTAATTGCACACATATACACAGAGTGTAACTAAATAAATTTAACACATAAAGGTTGCTGAAATACTCAACGCTTGAACTTCACCCATTGGAAGTTCAGGCGTTAGGCATTAAAATTCAGGTGTTGAACTTGAGTTTAGGCATTAAGCCTGTGGGATCCTCAATGTACTAATTTTGTAAACCAAAACCTATGAAAGGATAAAGACTTATTCCCATAACACTAGAACTCAACCTCGAGTCCCTTGAAACCCATGGCTAGCCTCTGGATTGAGGTTGGGCCGGCTATGGGGAACTTAAGTATTCAACGATTAAATTTCACATTGAGTGAAGTTCATTCATTGAATATTAAAATTCAGGTGTTGGGACTAAAACTCTAGGTGTAGGCATGCAAAACTCCTCAACTTAAATCATTTTAATAGCATACACTCTTAAGCCACTAATGACATATTTAATAAGAGAAGCCACCCTAAAAAGGTGGATGATTAGGGTGCCTAATACCTTTTCTAATCCCAACAAAATAGTTTACCTTGTCCTTTGGAAAACCTGACCAATTTAGGAGTTAGTATACTAGACCTTAGGGTTTAGACTTCCTTTCTTAGGGAAAGGAAGCCGATGTCCAATTCTATTGGAAAACCTGAGTTGGTGGTGACTCCAAAAAATTTGGCATTAACCAGTCATATGACCAAACTTAACCACTCCCCTCTCAACCTAACCATCCCTTCCTCTTTCTCGAGATGCCCGAAACGGTAAAGTGGGGACAAGAGCCGAGAAATCCGCAGGAAGGGACGAAAGGGAGGTGCGAGCCTCCGACCCCCAATCCTCCCATGATGCCCACACTATCTCTCATTGAAGCATTAAATCCAATTTTACTTCAAATTTTTTTTGCTCCTCTTATTTCCTTTTTTACAAAATCCCACCATTTATCCTTCATGATAGTCTCTCTTTGCATCCGATACTTCAATTGCCTTACCTTCCTAAAGAGGCATTGGAAATGTTGCCATAAATCAAACCAATCATTAAGTCATAACTATTAATCATATTTTACTAATAATCTTAAAATTTTGGAAAGATAGTATTGTCTCATTAATTACTTGCAAGTAAAAGAAAAGGTGACTAATTAGCTTTCACTTTTTTCATCCAAAGCTTAATGTGTGATCATCATTTTTCTCATATATAAACTAAATTGAATGATTAATAAAGATGTTTAGAACAAAAGTAGACGTGCTTATCGTATACCTCTTTGTCCTCACCTATAACCAAAACTAGATTGCAAACTTTTATATGATAAAAATATGTGAAAACTTGTTTTTGTGTTCAGTAAAGTGTCACATTATTCTGGCTCAAGGATCGGAAATAAAATGCATAATTATGTAAATAATGACAGTTTGTTTTGCAACCAATCCTATATATATATATATATAATTGCTTATAAGCAATAATAGCAGCTTAGTATCGATCAATATCTATTTTTTGTTCATAAACTTCACTAATGAAGGGAAGCTAGTACGTTCAAGGGATTTTGGAACTAATCTAAGCAGAGATTTGAAGAGAAAGAAGTTCATTACCAATATTGGGTGCACAACAAAATAACTGGTGTCAAAGGCAGTGTACCTAACTGATGGAGAAGATCATATCTAGAACCTTAAGAACAAACCCCGATAGCCTACCAAATTCCTGGCTGCGGCGACGGGGCATAGCAAGGGTCCCACATCCTTCCAACCGGAAGTTGCGACTAGGGGAAGGAGGATGAGGCTGTTAGCGTTACGACTTCCCATTTTCAAGGCACTAGTCACCATGAAGAGAAGGTTCACGTACCAGGCTTCTAGGATGAAAAAATGGAGGATGTGAGGAAGGAAATAACAGTGATGAGGGAGGCACTGAGAGGCAAAGCCTCAACCACCATCGATGAGCTCATCCAGAGGGAAGATCATCCCTTCATCACAAAGGTAATGGCCTGGCCCCTCCCTGATAAATTTAAACCACCGTAAATGGAGATGTTTGACGGTGGCGGGGATCCCTTGGACCACTTGGAGGCCTACAAAATGCACATGAGCCTCCAGGTGGCACTTGATGAAATAATGTATCGGGCGTTCCCAACCACGATCAAGGGACTCATTAGGGTTTGGTTTAGCCGGCTAAAGCCTAGAAGCATGTCCAACTTCATAGAGTTAAGCCAACAATTTGTCAGCTATTTTATCGACGGCCAGAGGCATCGCAAGTCGGTAACCCATCTCCTGAACATCAAATAGAATACGAGGGAGTCATTACAGGATTACATGTCCTAGTTCAATAAAGAGACCCTGCAAGTTGATGATGTTGATGAAAGGATGATCGTGGCTGCCCTGATGACATGATTAATACCCTCTAAGTTCCTATTCTCTCTATCCAAGAACCCCCCGACCAGAATGACCAACTTCATGGTGAAGACACAGCAACACATGAATGCTGAGGATGCTCTCAACGCTAGGCGAGAACGAGACACCGGGTCTAACTCGCAACACAATAAAAGAAAACGTGAACAGCAATAGGCACCCCAGCAGGATAAAGCTCCCCAGACAAGAGAATGAGGCGACATTCAAGGAATAAAACCGTTGTTCAATCTCCCCTCGAGTAAGTTTCAGAACTACACCCCCCTTAATGCACCTGTGGAGTTGGTATTTGTTCACATCAGGAAAGACCCCAGTGTCAAGTGACCCGAGAGAATCCACGCTCCACCAGAGAAATGGAGTCGCGACAAGTACTATCATTTCCATCAGGACCATGACCACGACACCAATGACTACTTTGACTTGAAGGAATAGATCGAAGCCCCGATTCAAAGAGGTCGATTATAGGGCCACAACGAATTAGATATGAGAATACCTGTAGAGACCCCCCAACCCGAGAAGAGAGAAGATCTGAAGGGCCCATTGGGGAGATACGGGTGATATCCGGAGGTTTCACAGGGAGAGGAGAGTCTAGCTCAGCCAGAAAGTCGTACGTGAGGCAAATCCATGCAGAAAGGGATCTGTAACTCATGACAACAGAAAGACCAGTGAAGCAACTAAAATTAGAGTGCCCGCCTATCACTTTCTTGACAGAGGATGCACGGGGGGTGAGCCAACTGCACGACGATCCTTTGGTGGTGACATTTGTTATTTTAAATTATCTCACACACCGCATCCTCATCGACAATGGTAGCTTAATGGATATTCTCTATATCCCCACCTTTGAGCAAATGGGAGTCGGGCGAGACAAGATCAAGCTCGTCCAAACACTATTGGTGGGATTCATAGGTGACCGGTTGCTCCCGTTAGGAACAATTAGCTTGGCTGTCATAGTTGGCATAAGAGAACGTTAGGCGACCTAAGTGAGATTTTCTAGTGGTTGACTGCCCCTTAGCCTATAATGTAATACTTGGAAGGCCTGTGCTGAACCGATTAAGGGCGATCACATAAATGTATCATCTGTTGATGCACTTTTTGACTAATAAGGGAATCAAGGAAGTTAAAGGGGACTAAGTGGCAGCCAACGGATGCTATATGGCCTTACTCAAAGGAGGGTTGGGTCCCAGAGAAAATATGTTTATCGACAACTTGGAGGTTCGACATGAGAGGACCTAGGTATTGGCAAAATCGGGAGGGGAACTGGAAGACATTGTCCTCAACCCCGACATGCTTGAGGAGACCACCTGGGTTGGATCAGACATGCCAGGAGAATTCAAAGTTTGACTGTAAGACTTCCTTATCGAGAATTGAGACATGTTTTCTTGGACGCATGAGGATATGCCAGGGATAGACCTTGGGGTGGCCGTACATAAGTTGAATGTGGACCCGACATTGAGGCCTATCAAGCAGAAGAAGAAGAATTTCACCCCAGAGCGCAATCAGGCGGTCACAGAAGAGGTAGAAAAGTTACTAACGGCCAGTTGTGTGAGAAAAGTTTATTACCCTGACTGGTTAGCCAATGTGGTGATGGTATGGAAGCCGAACGAAAAAAATGAATGTGTCGACTTCACTGACCTAAACAAAGCGTGCCCAAAAGACAGCTTCCCACTCTCGAGGATTGACACGCTAATGGACTCAACAATAGGCCACCAAACCCTTAGCTTCATGGACACCTCGAGGTACAACCAGATCAAGATGTACGAGCCCGACCAAGAGAAGACTGCCTTCATCATCGACCGAGGGCTCTACTGTTACCGAGTTATGTTATTCGGATTGAAGAACGCCTGGGCAACCTACCAGAGACTAGTCAATGAAATGTTCAAGAGCTAGATCGGAAGGAATGTTGAGGTGTATGTAGATGACATGCTGGTAAAAAATCTTTAAACTGAGCAACACCTCTTGGACTTAGATAAGACCTTCAAAACCTTGTGGAGGCATAAAATGAATCTCAATCCCGGCAAGTGCGCTTTTGGGGTATCAGTAAAAAAATTCCTTGGGTTCATGGTGTCGTAAAGGGGAATAAAGGTCAATCTCGAGAAAGTGAAGGTGATCCTCGATATGCAAGCACCCAGAAACATGAAGTACAACACCTGGCTAACAAGATCACAACTCTCAGCCAATTTATCTTTCTCACCATTGATAGATGCTCACCCTTTTTCCACCTGCTAAGGAAGGCCTTCCACTGGGATGAAAAGTGTGACAGGGCCTTCAGCGAGCTCAAAAACCACCTCAGCCACATACCAGTGATCAATTAGCCAAAACAAGGGGAAGTGCTCTATGTGTAATTATCGGTGTCAAAAATATCGTTAAGTTTGATTTTGGTAAGGGAAGGGGCCAGGACGCAAACACTCGTGTATTACACTAGCTAAGCCTTTCGGGGAGCGGAGGAAAAGTACCCAATGGAAGAAAAAATGGCCTTTGCTTTGGTCGTCACTGCTCAGCGATTGAGACCCTATTTCTAGGCCCACACCATCTGGGTCTTAACAGATCAACCACTCAGGATGATACTGCATAAGCCCGAGACTTCAGAGAAGCTAGTAAAGTGGTCGATAAAATTAAGAGAATTTGACATCGAGTACTACCCTTAAGGAGCAACTAAGGGCCAAGCCGTTGCTAACTTCATCTTCGAGTACACCTATGACACGGATGCCGAGCCCGGGCCAAAGGTCACACGGCAAGAAGCAGCCGACCAGGAGGAATGGGTCGTGTATATAGACGGATCCTCCACTAGTGTTGTCGTCGGATGAGGAGTCATCCCGATTACACTAGAGAAAACAAAGCTTGAATATGCCATAAGATTCGGGTTAAGAGCGACCAACAATGAGGCCAAGTACGAGTCGATGATCATAGGGCTATGCCTTGCTCACGGGCTTGGGGCGAGAAAGGTGCGAGTCAAGAGTGACTCTCAGTTGGTGGTCGAGCAAGTGCGAGGAGAGTATGGAGCGAAGGATGACCGAATGAAGTAGTACCTCGCCATTATGGAAAAAGAAAAGTCCCTATTCAGACACTTTATCATACAATGGGTTCCCAAGGGCGACAATGAAGATGCCGACAGGTTAGCCAAGCTTGCATTGTCTGCCTCTAAGGACTTAGCCCCAGGAATCCTCATAGAACACCTTCCTCAGCGAAGTATCAAAAACAAAGAGGAGATGGAGGTCAACATGGTTAACCTCGAGCCTGTATGGGCTAGCTAGATAACAAGATATTTGAAGGATGGACAGTTGTTAGAAGATAAGGAAGAAGCCAAAAAAATAAGGATGTGGGCCAGTCGATATCTACTACTTGGTGATGTCCTCTATAAAAAGAAGCTTTACCCTCCCTCTGCTCAGATGCTTGTCCAAGGAAGAAGCCAATTACGTACTCTAAGAGATTCATGAATGGATATGTGGGAATCACTCAGGGGGCAGATCTATGGTCCACAAAGCAATCAAGGCTGGGCACTATTAGCCCTCCATGCAGAAGGATGTTGCCTCCTCGCCCAAAGATGTGATAAATGCCAACGGTTTGCTAATATCCCCAAAAATCTGGAAGAAGAGTTGACCCCGATAGCAGACCCGTGGCCCTTTGCACAGTGGGGAATCGACATAGTTGGGCCGCTTCCCAGGGCAAATGGGCAAATGAGATTCTTGGTGGTAGCTATTGATTACTTTACTAAATGGGTGGAGGCTAAGGCCTTGGCAAAAATTATCGAGAGAAACATCCGAGGCTTCACCTAGAAGTTTATCATTTGTCGATTTGGTATTCCCCGGGTCATCATTACCGACAATGGGAAGTAGTTCGACAATGCCCGATATCGAGAATTCTGCGTAGAGCTTGGCATAAAAAATCATTTCTTCTCACCACCTCACCCTAAGCCAACGGCTAAGTAAAAGTCACCAACAAAAACCTCTTGAATATAATAAAGAAGAGGCTCAAAAGTTCAAAAGGCTTGTGGCCCGAGGAATTCCCGAGTGTCCTATAGGCCTACCGCACTACTGCGAGAACTCCTATGGGGGAGACCCCTTTCTTATTGGCCTTTGGAACTGAGGCAGTAATACCGATGGAGATTGGGATGACTACACACCGGACGGTGAACTTCAACCCAGAAAAGAACTAGGAAGGACTCAAGAACAACCTCGACTTGCTGGAGAAGAAAAGGAATGAGGCTGCCTTATGAGTAGCCGTTTATAAGCAAAAAATGGCTAAATACTACAACTCTCGGGTGAAAGCAAGGAGGTTTGTTGTTGGAGATCTAGTGCTCAGAAAAGTAACACTAGCAACTCAAGACCTGACAGAGGAAAAACTCAAGCCAAATTGGGAAGGGCCCTACTGGGTGACACAGTGTAATAGGCCCGAGACTTACCACCTCAAGACTATGCGAGGGGAGCCTTTACCACGGCCGTGGAATGTAGAACATCTAAAAATATATTATCAATAAAATCCAAATCATAATCCTGACTATTAAAGTGTTTTGAATTATGCAAGGTCGATGGTGATTATAACCCTCAGGTCACAAGAATGACCCAAGTCACGAAGATGACCCCAAGCCACGAGGATGGCATGACCTTCGGTCTCAGGCTACAAGACTAACCCTATGTTAAACGACTAACCCTCAGGTCACAAGGATGACCCCAGGTCACGAGGATGGCACGACCTTTGGTCTCAGGCTACAAGACTAGCCTTGGGTTAAACTACTAACCCTCAAGTCACGAGGATGACCCCAAGCCACGAGGATGGCATGACCTTCAGCCTCAGGCTACAAGATTAGCCCAGAGTTATGAGACTAGCCCCAAGATTATAAAGACAGCTCTGAGTTCTCAAGATAAGCGACCCCCTGATTAAGGAAATATGAAGCAAAGAAGCCTCATAAGTTAACCCGAGCCTCACTAGAAATGATTATACTATCGAGTAAGTGCATCTACACCCCCCTGTGCATTATTAAAGCCCAGGTCGACGTGTAAGCATCCCCGATGGCATTAAACAACACATGCTTAGGCCTATAAAAGAGTCATCGGGAATCCTCACATGCCGAGACGCCTGGACAATTAGACACCAAAAATTTTCTGATTAAGCTAAATTACACACATTCACCACGAGGGGTTCCTATGCCAAGGAATTGCCACAACTAGAAACGGTCTATTACCTCAACACACATCTACTAGAATAATAACGATAATGAATCTGGGATAACATTTCTCTAAATGTTAACCCTCAGGAGGCTTTTATTTTTGACTAACCCCCTCGCTACCCGAGAAATAGTGGGACGGCCCCAGAGGCATTAACACTGGATCGAGTTCTCCCCTACCAACAGTTGAGCGAGAAAAGAACACGAAGGTCATGACGTACATATCAACACTTATAAATTCTAGAGATTAGAAACAATGCTCAGAGAATTAACACCAAAATTTTTTCATTCATATGGAGTATGTTACAATAGGTAAAAGAAAACTAAAAAAACCAAAAACTATTTCTCGGGGTTGGCCTCCCCCATTACAACGTCAGGACCCCCAGGTGTGGCAGTAGGCACTTCAACTGCCTTGTCCTAGTCCTCCCTGGTGGCTCCCCTAGTGACCATAGCGTCATCCTGGCCATCCTCTTCCTCCTCCTCGTCCTCGACTTCAATTCTTCGAGGATTGAGTGAAGATAAATCAATATCTGGGAATCACTCAGATGCGACGCCTTCACCCTTCCCAGAAATAGTCAGCCCTAATGAGGCCAAAAGCGTCTGAGGCTAAGTACTTAGCCTCGGCCTCCCTGGAGGCTTCGTCCCACATCTCCTGTCTCTTCCTCTCCCCCTCCCCCTTGAACTCGAGACGCACCCATTCCAGGGTCTCCTCCATCATTTTCTTCCTCGTGCTCTCTACGGTCGTCTTGAGGTCGTTCTCGGCCTTGATGCGATCGATCCTCTCGTTCCTAAGATCTTCCCTGGCCTAGGCAATCTCCACCTTGAAATCTCATAACCGAGCACTTAAATTCTTGATATAAGCTTCTTAATCAACCACCTTCTTGGCCAGATTGGAGTAGGAGTCCTCCGACCACCAAAGCCTCTTCTCGAGGCTGATAACTTTGGACTTATCCTCCTCCTTGAGATCCATGTACTCGTTCCTGGCTTTAGCAAGGCGGTCAAGATTATTGTTCTTGAGTTGCTCATAGTACTTGTACCTCTCATAGAGGTAGCCATCAGAGCCACGGTCTGTGTAGAGAAAAAGAGAGGAGGGAATCATAAACCAAGTTAGAATTAGCAAAATTAACAAGTGACCTGGCAAGGGGTTGAACTTCTTACCTTAGCCATATAGTGCATCATGTCCCGATGCACACCAGTCGGAGAAAGACGCTTCCTCAAATACTCGATGTAGGTGGGGGGGACGTTGTTGAGTAGGTGATCGCCCCTGAGTCCAATCCTCAATTGCCAAGAATCTGGCCCAAAGATGGAATCGTCCACTTCTTGAGCGGGGGCTGATGTGGACACTGCAGCAACGGAAGAAGGACCCTCAAGAGTCAAGAAAGGAGCCGGAGGAGCCATGGGAGCTGAGGTCTCGGTGATAGAGGTAGCGAAGATGGCTAGAGGGGTAGCCGAGTGGGGAGCCACGACTGGAACCACGGTTGCTGGGGGAGAAGGACCCTCGCCATCCTTGTCCAAGTTGATGACTGGTATGACAGTGGAGACAAGAGCAGTTAAAGGCGCTAGAGTCACCTCAAGGGCAGGGGCTAGGAAGGTCCCCTAGGGGCGACGGTGAGCTTCCTCTTCTTTGAGGGCGTAGCCGCTCCTGCTCGGGCGGCCGCTAGCTGAGCATCTTTCTTTGCCCCCTCCCTGATCTCTTTGGCCTTTGATAGATAGCTCCTGTCAGTCTTCATCACTACACACCCGAGGTCAAAGATTAATAAAAAGAGAAAAAGAGGGTAGGGTGGTTAAATTTAAAAAAAAAAGAGAAAGAAAAGGGGAAGAAATCTAGGCTACTTGGGTTGGGTCCAAAGCCGCACTAGAAAAGCCACTTGGGAGTGACGAGGTCCAGAAAGGTGTGGATGGGATAGTTTATCACCTCCCGAACACAAGCTTCTTCCTCGTTGGACACCTTGTCTGCCTCGAGAGCTAGAAAATAAGACAAGAACCATGTCAGAAAGATAAAAAAAAGAGAGTAAGGGTATGGGTAAGACACAAAACTGGATTAATGACTTACTTATCGAGTTAATGGTGGGCGCCCATCCCCGATTGAACTTTATCTTGGGGTCCTCATCCGGAGGGGATTTCTAACCTCACCAAAAATAAAAAAGTACCGGGTTCTCCACCCACTGTTTGAACTTGGGAGAGCCATCACCAAAGTCAGCGTCAGGTCCCGATTGGCAAAAAAGAACCATTCCGGTTCTTGTTCCTTCGGTTGGTAACAATGAAAAAACTTGTTGAGGTTAAGAGAATGCTTCCCCTCAAAAGCTAACTCCCATAGGATCATGCATCCTATGGTGATCCTCCAGGCATTGGGCATCAACTACCTGGGTGTTAGACCGAGATAGAATAATAGATTCCTAAGAAACCTAGGAATCGGGAATTAGAGACCCACCATTAGGGTCTGTTCATACAGTGCCATGCTACCGATAGGAGTCTCGTAGGCTCGGGCCTCCCTGGGAGCGGTAAATATCACTCCCTCGGGGATGAGATAAGTTTAGTGGTAACGAATCAGGGTTTTCTCCCCCAATTCAGAACCGTATAGAGTGGCCCTAAAATCCACCTTCGGAGCAATCTTCCTGGCAACCCCATGAGCACTGGTTAGAGCTAGCTCAGTGGCCTACTCCAGGGGATCTTGTCGGACCTAAAAGAGGTCATTGGCCCTGTCTACCATGCGATCGATAGAATCCCTGAACACCATTTTAACGACTATGAAAACAGGAAAGAGTTTGAAAGAATAGGGGAAAAACTACAGAGATGAGATTACGTCGAGAAATAGAAAATACCACCAGAAAGTGGTAACTGAGAACTCTAAAACAATGAAAAAACAAAATGGCTGAAATGCTAAGAAACAACGAAAAGAAAAGAGAGAGAGAAATGAATACGCTGGAGAAAAAAGGGGGCGAACTTGTAGGGATGGAGAAGAGTGTGAATAGCTCTAGGAAGGCGGTGACTGGCACGAGCACTGGGAATCATCGAGAATAGTTGGTAGCGAAAGGTTGAAGACGAAGGAAAGCAAAATAGAGAAAACCCGAGAAATACCAGAGTAGGTATTTATAGGAGGCCTGGGGAATTCTCGACCCTATATGTGTCATGAATCCTAGGATTGGCGAAATAGACTTGGGTATTGAGGCGGTGTGTAAATCTTAAAAAGGTTCAAATATTTGAATTTGACCGTCGGATGGCACAGGATTTGAAATGACATGACGGCTGACATGACTCATGATTAATGCAGGCACGCCCTCTCGATTACCTGAGCTCATTGAATGCGAGGCTATCATGAGCACTCATCCCTAGTTAGTATCGTCTCAGTAACTGAAGAGACGTGCTACCCACGTCAGGGTGGCAGATAACAGTTATAAGCAATTTATATTCTTGGGCATCGTGAACTCGGACCTGAGAATAAGGGGGAAACTGATGGGGAAGATCATACCTAGAACCTTAAGAACAAACCTTGATAGCCTGCCAAATTCCTGGCACTAGGTGACATATCTCAGAGGGTCCCGAGGATGTCCAACTTAGGGATGTATTCATTCGAGCCCTCGACGAAGGAACCACAAGACTCAATTTTCGGTCCCCAGTATCCCGTAAAAATCTCTACCAAAACCTGGAACACCCGAAACCCAAAAGGCCACTCGATCCCTCGGGGGGGCGTAAGACCCTCAACCCCCTAGAGCCTGGCTACTTGACCATTTTGTTGGAACACTAACAC
>JAOXJP010152957.1:0-13069 GCA_025762735.1 Platanus orientalis | reverse complement strand
CATGGGTGTGGGTTACACGAATTAATTATTTTATTTTAATTAAATTAAATATTTATTTTAATTGATTGGTTTCTTATTTAGTTGTTATAATATGTGGTAATATACTATTGATGCAACATTAATATATTCTATAATCAAGTGGAATTATAGTGATTAATTACGCATTTAATATTTTCCAAAAAAAACTAGCTCTTCATGGAAAGTATGGGTGAAGTGATCATCGTCTTTTATAATAGAAGACGATGAGAAGGAAGAAAGATACACTTAAAGAATATTCCATGTGAACCAATCTTCTTCCTCTCTGATTATTATTGAGTTTCATTTTGGTTTACGTTGGTTTTCATATATATTACTTCATTGGTACTAGAGGTTGGTCTGAGCTATTCAACGTAAGTCTTTGTTAACCTGTACGGGGTCTACTAGAGAAGTTGGTATTCTTGGAAATGATCCTCAATCAATCCTCATTTAATTTATAGATATTTATTTTATATATATTGTTGGACTGCATCTATCGCTCGGATACATACTAGAGAATCTGTGAGTTGATACACATAAGTTATTGTTGGTTGATTATAATACGTACTTGCACTTCACAATTTCATATTTGTTACTGTTGAGAAATCTGTCATCATATACTTCTGTCGGACATTGGATTACCTTACTGTTTGAAGAACTACAGTTTAGTGTTACTGCAAACATAACTACTATTTACAAGTAGCAGTAACAATACATAGTGGGTCATCTCTAATCTCTCCATTAATGACTTGAAGTAACTAGCAATAAGCTCCTCTTCACTCACATTATTTGGAACATCATTCGATCTGCCATAAAAAGAGAGTATGTGTGACCGTGATATAATTTTGTTACAACTGATCATTCCTCGTAGTTCTTTTGGGTAAAACCAAATTTTATTTATTCAACTAGAAAAAGGGGGGAAATAGGGGAGAGAGAGAGAGAGAGAGTCAACGTTTTAGGTGTCAAAAAGCTAAATGGAAGGCACCAAAGCCGGAAAGCACAGTAGATGCGGGCAACAACATTACAAGCCCCAGCACAGAAAAAATTATAACTGGTGAAAGTTCAGTACAAGCAGTTTCAATGCCCAAGATCACCATAGCTATCTCCCAAGGGGGAATTGATCGGGTGGTGTATGGATATTAAGCTTAACTTAAATTTTTTGGTAAATAAGATTAAAGCTCAATCTTATATTTTTCAATTACGATCCTATCCTTTCCAAATTCTTTGACCAGCCTCGAGAAAGAGACGTTAGTAGAGATGCCTTTCTTAGTATTGGCTGCTATAACAAAGCCTTGGAATTCTCCAATTGCAGCTCTATTACTAGTTATATGTTATAATTTGAAGTGTATTTTCTATAAAATCAGTTTCTCTTACTTTTCACCTAATATTTGAGTGATGTAATGAGGTTATAAATGTAATTTTATGTTAGGGTAACTTTTGGAAACTCTATGAACCCTACTTGCACATATGGATAATACATGATACTCTTATAATTGCTCTTTTTCAACCTCATAAATTCACATGAGAATATGCATCTCATGGGAAACATCCATCACCTTTCTTTTTTTTTCTGCTAAAGTGTAAAGTGTTTATTTAAATCAAGATGAGTTACATGGACTAAGGTCCTTTGCCAGGGCTAATTGTAACCAAAGTGGTGGTAATCCCATCCATAAATTGGTGAGCCCTTGACTTCCAACCTTAGTTAATCTATTAGCTGTTTTATTTTTGAGTCTACCTACATGAGTTATCTCTACAAAAATGATGAAAGAAGGTTTTTGTAATCTATGATGCAGTCTTATTTCTATGGGGCATTCCTCCAAGAGCTCTTGTAAAGCTCGAATTACAATTAGTGAGTCTCCTTCAATAGTGAGTTTGTGATTCCAATACAACTATCTTACACCTCATTTGGTCCCATCCAATTACCTTCATATTTTCCCTTGATCCTTAATTTTCTTCCATTCCCACATTTCTTCCATCTCTTATAACTAGAGCACCAATTACAATCTCCATTATTTTGTCTAAGTGGTAATCATGTGTAAACAAGTAGTACTTCTTTTTGTCCCATTTTATGTTCCACTTTTAAATATAAAGTTATAAGTCTTCCCTCTTATCTTCATTTTGTGTGTTAGGTTTTTTTTTGGGTAGCGAGTCTTGGGCTAGTGTAACCATTGTTATACTATTTGAGAAGTGGGTTTGTGCTTACATTGTAATTACAGTATTTTTCTTTTGAAGAATGATTGTCTGTTTTGACACAGACCTATGTATAGTAGGTGTGCCATTGATTGACACATGATGTGTTTTTTTAATTTGGTCTCTTTTTTACACCTAAACACTTTTTTGAACCCCCAACACAACATGTGGCAGCTTATAATTCACCATAAACTCTACATGTACTTTGTCATCACAAAACATTTTCTTCCCTTTTCTATTTAACAAGTTTCTACTTAGGAAGAAAATGTTTTGTGATGAAAAAGTGTCATGTAGTGTATATGGTAAAGGATAACATGTGTTGTTTTGGGGGTTAACTTTCAAAAAAAGTATTTAAATGAAAAAGTAGGTGTTCAAAAATAGACACCAATCAAAAAACCCATCATATGTAAATCAATGACTCGTTTATAGAGGTCTGTGTCAACACAAACAAGCATTCTCTACAATAAAGGTCCCATCACAATTCATTTAAAAAAATAAATAAACAACAACAACAACAACAACAAAACAAAAAGGTGGGGTGTCCAAAAAGTAGTGTGAATCCTTTTCACCATCCTAAGCATCCTTACCAGATCGTCGAATGCACCTCTTTGAGTTCCTAAAAAGACCTAAGGGGGTGACTAGTAACAACAATGTAATCAAAAGCAAGGGCAGATGTTCTGTCCAGGATATGCCGTCCTGGATGGTGTCCAGGACACCATGGGGCTTCACATGGAATAAAATGGCAGGTCTTTGAAGTAAGCATAATTTTTTATGAAGTCACCAAATATTCCAAAGTGAAAGAGCTTTCATAATTGTAATCACTTTGGCTTCATGTTGACTCAAAGACCAAAATGAAACCCAATATGTAATCCACTCATTAAACGAATCAACTACAGTATGATTGAACCTCATAAACATGGTTCAAAATTTTGATGAAATTTTGAAATTTTCAATGAAATTTTGAAATTTTCGGCAAAAATTGGACGAAATTTTGAAAATTTCACCAAAATTTCTTTAAAAATTGGAGCAATGAAATAAAAAATAGAGGGAATCAATATTTTCCAAAATTTTGAGGAGAAGCGACATCTTTCGCCTATATTTTGAAAGATTCTAAAATATCGTGTGTGATATAGAAGAAAAAAATATAAAAAAATCTGATTTTGCACAAAGAAGAAGAAGAGGAGGAGGAGGAGGAGGAAAAGGAGGGGAAGAAAAAGACAAAATCCTAATAGAGGGAAAAAAAAAAAACTTACTTGTCGCTGTTGTCTCCATCACCTTCGCCATTGTCATCATTGGAGGTAAGTCCCAACACAACCCATGTTCTTCTCTTCCTCTCATTCACGGTCTCGGTCCTCTCACTCTCTTGAGTTTGACCAGCCCGTCAAGGCTTTTGCCTCGTAATACGATGAGAGAGATTATGAAGTGTATTTACCAAAACATCATCATTTAACATATTACCTTCATATGTTAATAATTCTATATCATTATACATTAATACTTTAATAACTTAATATATTAATAGCTTTATATCTTAATACCTTAACACTTTTATAATTTTATTAATTAATAACTTAATACCTTAATATTTTAATAACTTTATACCTTAATACTTAAAAATCTTAATAAATTCATTAATTAATACTTTCAAATCTATACATATAACCTTATTAGTTAGACTTAAAAATGAAATAAATTAATTTTAATTGAAAAATTAACAAAATTTTCAATAATTTGATATATTAAATTATATAACTAGTTGATTAAAAATTCTATACTTCGAAAATTTCCATAAATTTTCCAATATTTTGAAACGAAATATCGAAATTTCCCCGAAATTTTCACAATTGTTTTGGACGAAATATTCATTAAAATCGAAATTTTGAACCATGATTCTTGGTTCTTTAACCTTATTCTTGTTTCTGCTACATGTCTTGGGTTTTATTGAGATTCTTGGCTATCATTCTACATCAACTTTGGTATCATTTCCATTGTGCTCTATCAATTTTGGTATCAGAGCTTGTGTGCTACATTAGAGTTATTTAGGTCTAAGGGCAATTTTGTAATAAGGCCAATAGTGCCATGGGTTTATAGTTATTGGTTTGTTTTTGTAACAAGGCTTGAAAGCCAAGGTTTGTGTAGGATTTTAATCTAATTCCAAAACTGATTTTTGGCCCAAGTTTTCTAAAGTCAAAACTTGTCATTTTGGCTTGATTTTGGTGTCATTAGAGAGCTTATTCAGTTACCTTTCTAACGAGACCAAGATTGCACAAATCTGAATTGATTTGTGAAAGTTATGACCAAATTATTAAAGCGGTATCAGTGAGTGACATGAATAGTGTTTTTAGTTTTAGAAAGTCTTAAGTTTTTGTAGTCTAAAGTTTAGGAAAATGTGTTATTTAGAAGTCATTTGAAATTAAAAAGTCCTTAATAAGTCCATGTTCTCAGTTCTTCCTTCCTTCTTTCTTCTTTTTACCTCTTTTATCTCCTTTTCAACTTTAATCTAAGGTGCTGTTATCAATACTATTAAGGATTGAGTTGTTGAACAAAGATTCTCCATTGGTTTATGAAACTCCATTAAAGAAGAATATTGGGTCTAAGTTTTTATAATTTTCTATATGAAAACTTATCAAAATTTCATTTTGATGAAATTTTGTATGGGAATACCTTTATGACTCATCTAACACCCTGCAAATTTTCAGAATTTTCTAACGTATGAGTTAGGGTATTGTGGTAATTTCATGTAAAGTGTTTAAAGAATCAAATTTTGGACTTTTTAATTATATTCTTGCTTCCGAATTATTTTGACCATCAACCCAACATCAAATTTGGTATCATCTCTATTGTTCTACATCAATCTCATATAAAAAATAGATTAAACAATGCCCAATTTGTTCTATATCAACCATCTCTAAGGACTTTGATGAAGATGGTTGGGTGTCTTTTTGGAGGAACATTGTTCAGTCTTCCAGTTTGTTTCCTTTTTTGGTGCTGATTGTTTGGTGCCTTAGTTCTTGTTGGGCTGTTTAGGTGTTTGTCTTTTTTTGTTTTTTGTCTTCCCTCCTTGGTGAATGTTCGGTGTCTTGCTTTGTTTGTTTTTGTTTTGCTTGCTTCTGTTTTGTTCTCTTTTCTTGTTTTTTAAATAAAATACATCCTCTCTAAAAAAAAGCCCAATTGGTTTGTTTTTTTATTTAATTCTTTAATTTTAATTTTTTTTCAAATAAATAAATAATAAATAAATATTTTCCAAAAAATAGTTTTTTACTCTATGGAAGTGTAGATATACCATATATGCATCACATATAAAAATGTACAAGGATTGGAGCAAAAATAAGGGACTTACTAAAGTTGTTGATGAAATTTGGGGTTTTGGCTTTGATCTTTGATCAGTCCCAAGTACGTGTTTTTGATTTGAAATGACTGAAGTGGAGTCCTAGATTTAGCTAATAGAAGCTTGTTCTACAAAAAATTTGAAGAAGAGGAGGAATTTTTTGGGTTTTTTAGAATTTGCGATAGGGGGGTCAGTACGTTGATACTCGATACAATATTGCGTATCAACCCCAATAATGAGACTTTTAAGAACACAAATTTCACTATACCGTGTGGCCATGTGCCGCGGTGCACTAAATTTTTAAATTTTGAGGGGGGGGTTGAAATCCACCCTTGGGTACCGGGTATGATACATGCGGTACGGCACATATCAACCAGAATTTTAAACCATGCTCAAAAGGAATTTTTTTTTTGAATTTATTTAATTTTTTGGATCACTTTTTTTGGTGGCCCTGAAAACCGACTTGTAGTAGACTAGTGAATTGGTGAAAGTGGGTTTAATCAGGGTTATCCTACCTCCGTAAGTAATGTAATTTTTGTTTTATGACACCAGTTTTTGGAGCACATATTTGTCTCAACATCTCAAACTCCATTGATCTAGGGTTTGCCCCGAGGGGCATTCTTATCTACCTAAGTGGCCATCCTTCCTCCTCAGTTTTCATATTCTAGAGTGTTATCATATGTAGTCAATTGTCCTCGTCTTTGTTGATATCCACGATCTTGCTCTTATTTAGATTTACTTTTAGCCCTGATATCCTCTCAAAGCATTTGGGAGTTTTGTAAAGTTAGAAATAATCAGTTGCTGTTCCTCATAGAAAATAGTGGTATTGTCAGCAAACTGTAGATGTGGGTACCTCTACTCTTTCGCTTCTCATTGTTGAATCCTTTAGTAGGTTTGCTGATTTTGTTTTACACAGCGATGCACTGAGAACACCTCCTAGAATGGTAATTAGGAAAGTGCAAAGTGGGTTGCCTTATATGGTACCTTTTCTGGCCTGGAAGAAAACCATTGGGGAGCTGCTAACAATGTTGGAGAAATAGGATGATGATATACAACATCTTATCCACTTCCTCCAATTTGCTCCAAACCTTTTTTCTCCTTTGCTAGATCCAAAGGTCTCTAGTAAACATTATCATAAGATTTTTTTCCGATCAAGCTTTCCAGACTAGTTGTCTTAGGATTTTCTTCTCTTCAACACATTCATTTGCGATCAAGATTTCGTCCAAAATTTATCTGTTCCTAATCAAAGCACCCTGAGATGGAGATATGACCTGGTCTAAGAATTTCTTGTGATCTCCCTAATCCTTCTAGTTTTTTTTTGATAAACATTAGTGGTTAATTTTTATTAGTAGGTGAAGACGGGTTTTGAACCCAGGTCTGCGGTATGACGCCCACAAACTTTACCAACTTAGCATGGTGGCATATTTCCCTAATTCTTCTAGTTCAATTTCATATATTTACTAAGTCTTTATCAAGGGGCTTTCAGCTCCCCTTTTGTATACACTTGTATGCATTTCTTTATTATTATATATAAAAAAAACACACTGGTACCAAGAAAAACAAGTTAAACTTTACCATTGGTAGAGACTCAGTTATCTGCATGTCTGCATGATGAAGATGATGGCAATTTTATCCTCTTGCAATAATGTTTTCAACCTCTCACAGTCTAATCCGAAGCATGTCACATGTGCATGATATAGCACAGTAAAGCTTAGCCATATTCGGTAAAGAAATATGCTCCTGAAGTGGAGACTCTTTTTTGATCAACAATGGTATGAAAACTGTTGAAGGCTTTGGGCAATTTTAGCATTTTATTGTATATTGGGTGAATACATTTTGTTATTTATCATGGATGAAGTTGCTTAATTGTCGTCTTTATGAATGGAAGATATCGGTGGATTTCTGTTCATGTTTTATTTTGATCGTCTTCATCTATAAATCAATGAGTTGGTACTTATGCTTTTTGAAGGTGATGCAAGAATTCTTCCTTCTATTTATTTCATCATTTGGTGTTTCAGAATATTCAGACGCAGTCCACAGATGCATCACAGTTGATCCCACAGCATAATTATAAGCTTGATGCTCATGCTTTAAACAGTCGTCATCCTGGAGAGGTTTGCTTCCATGGCAATTCTCAAAATTTATATTAAGTCAAGATTGTGTGGTTATCAATTGCTGATCAGTCTATTTTTGCATTCCATGGGAAAACATAGTTCCCCCCCCCTCCCCCATAACATAAGGTGCTGCCATCTCTGCTAATCAACCCCCTTCACTCTCTCCCGCATCTGGAAATCTGAGCTGTCTTGGTATTCTTCGCCAGGCAACCAACATGAATCAATCAATGCTTTTAATAGTTGGTTCAGAGTATATGTCCCATGTTGAATGACTTTTTGATCATCTATTTTAATTGCTGAACTGCATAATTAGTTCAAATTTCAATTGAGTGTCTTTAAATTGAAATCTGCATGAATACTCCCAGTTAATTTAACTTCTACTTTCTTCACTTAATTAAAATTTTATTACTTTTTGTGCTACTGCCTGAGCTTATATCTCCAGGATATATGACTGCATTGCTACTGTATCTCTTTTATTGCTTATTTTGGTGTAGGACTTCTTCATGTTTAAATGTGTTTTAATGGTGATTCAAGGAAACAAGTAACTGTTCCTTTATATATATATATATATATATATATATATATATATATTTGGACAAACCAGGCTTTTGTGCAAACAGTAACTGTTTCCTTTTTTTTTCATCTCGTTGTTCTAGCTTGTTTTCTTCAATGATTCATTTGCCTTTAAATTTTTTCCCAGATTTGTCATGGATGCATTTGAGCTCTGTCTGTTTACAAGAAAAATTGGGGGAAAAGTAAACAACTTTCCCAACCGATCAAGTTTCTCTATTTTTGATTGTACAGAAAGTTTGGGGATTGGATCACTTTTCCGAGATTCTCTCCAACTTTATGAAAATAGAAGTTAAACATTCTGTCAATAAAGGCTGATTTTTGAAGTTTTTTTTTTTTTGGGAAAGTTGCATATAATTTATTTTCCCTCAACTTTCCATTGGCAATCAAGCACCCATTGGAAAGTTGAGAGAAAGTGCATTTCACTTATTTTCACTTTCCCCAGAAACAGATGAAAAGGGAATTTCTTACAGCATGGTGAAATCACTTTAGCTAATTTATAGGAGATATGCCTGGCAACTGCCACATCTTTTGCCCCCAACCATACCAAATTGCCAGTGTTTCCTACATTCGTGGCATAGTTGCCATGTGTTCTGCAGAGTCCAGCATGTCCACTGCTACAAGGACATGGGCATATAAAAAATATGGAAACTATTGCTTGAGTAATTTGAAAATGTAATAAGGAGAAAAAGAGAACAAAGGAGAGCCGGAGTAAAGTTGGAATTAAAAAAGAAATAAAGAAACCTACATTATTAATGAGGACCAAGTAAATGGTTGATTGAGCATATTGGACCATTGATCAGGCATCAGAACTAACAGTGGGGTCTTTATCAAAGATCCGGACTCGGCCTCATTTACAACTTCAATTCCAAAATGCATCTCCTTTATAACTAGGTCATTAATTGACAAGTTAGCTAACTCCACTTCTGATTGACCTTGTAAGCTAACCACATGTTAAATTGTTCATGGTGATCTTGTTTCCTTGATCAGAGCTGCAAGTTTGAGTGTGCAGGCATATGTTCTTCAGCATCTTGTGAAGTTGTGATGTTAATTAATATCTTTCAACACTTGATATTATTCCAAACGTGTGCGGTTCCTTTCAAAACAGAAAATTGAAGCTGGTTGTCCTAACCCCCTACTTGACCAATACATATTTACATGTTTGAACAATAAATAACGATTACAATGAACTGATAATTTGGAGGACCTCAGCTTTCAGCCGAAAAGGCAAAGTCCTTTGGAGGCTGTCTTTGGTTATGGTTTGCTGGTCTATTTGGATGGTGCATAATAAAAAGATCTTCTACAACAGTCTTGGCAGTAAAAGCCAAGGAGAGCTGCTGTTCTTGCTTACTTGGGCTGTTGGGCGTTGCAAAGCAAAGGATTCCTTAATCTTAGCATGATAGACATAAAAAAGGGATGGGCTGATATCATTAAAAGAAACATAATCTTTTGTTTCTGCTTTACTGTTTTGGAAGGGTCTTTGGTTTACTTGTTCTTTCTTCTGCTGTTGTGTATTAGGGTTGGGGATCCCTCATCCCTTTTTTTCTGATGAATCTTTTGATTTATCGAAAAAAATAAATTTAAAATAAAAAGAAACCATGGAATACAAGTTTAGTAAAGACAGGAGTACAAATGAAGGAGTAATTAAGATTGATGACCAAGAGATACCCCAGAGTTTCCATTTTTGTTTTCTCAGTTCAATCATACACAAGGAGGGAGATATTGTAGATGCTGTTGCTCTCATAGAATTAGAGTGGGATGGTTGAATTGGAGAGGTGCTTCTGGAGTGTTGTGTGATAAACGAATACCTCCAAAATTTAAGGGACAATTTTCATATTTTATAAGATGGCTACAAGACCAACCATGCTTTATGGAGCTGAATGTTGGGAAGCCAACATGTACATAGTATGAGAGTGGCTGAATGATGAGGATGTTGACATGGATGAGTGGCAAGATTAGAAAGGATTCAATTAGAAATGAATCATTTAGAGGGATCTAAGGTGTGTCATCAGTAGGTGAGATTGAGAAGATTAGGGAAGGTCAACTGAGATGGTTTGATCATGTGCAACAAAGACCAATGGCTGTGCCAATTAGGAGTGAGGCGATGCCAGTTGAAGGTGCTAAAAGGACAAGAGGAAGGCCGAAATTGACTTGGCTTGAAGTAGTGAGGAGAGACATGGTGGCGTGTGATTTAACGGCATATATAGCCCGAGATTGAGTGAAATGGTGGAATAGGATACATTTAGCCGATCCCAAGTCGTTGGGATAAGGCTGTTGTTGTTATTGTATCTTGAAGACTAAAGAGCTACAAGTACAACCCCGGAACACAAGATCTTTCTAATGTCCAAAGTTTCTGGCAGTTGAAAATTTCCTATTGGGTGTGGGGTCTTTTGGGTGGGTCAGACTTTCTTCTCTTCTTTGGCCTTCTTGCTTCGATTTTTTCAGAAATCTTCTTTCATCACACACACACACACACACACACACACACAGAGAGTTGCTGGAGGAGTTTGAGGATGTTTTATCTGAAAGTTGCTTGATGGATTATCTCTAGTGACTGAAATCCAGTACAATATTGGCTTAATATTGGTAGCTGTCCTATCAAATCCATCTCACTACCAAATGAGCCCAAGGTACTTTAGGAACTCCAAAGATAAGTTCCTGAATTTCTCAACAAGGGTCTTATGTGGGAGAGTCAGCCCATGTGCCATAACCAACCACCTTATGCTGAAGAAGAATTGGTTATGGAGGAGGTGTGTAGACAGCAGGGCAACAAATAATATAACTAGACATATTTCTGATTCTGAGGTTGGACGGTTTCCTTGATAGGCCATCAAGTTGTCAAGTTTTCTCCTTGGACTTGAGTAGGTTCCAACTCTTACAAGATAAGGATTAGAGAAGGGGATGAGTGGATGACAGATTTCAAGACCAGGAAAGGCCTTTATGAATGGCTATGCTGCTCTGATTGTCAAATGCCTGTAGTACCTTTATGAGGTTCATGAATCTTGTGCAAAAAAGCCAAATGTTAGGTCTGTCTCCAGTCCAACCCTCCTTGCACCACGTAGTTATGGGACCAGCACTGGGTAATGACCTTTTTTTAATGGGAACTTTGTGGCTGTCTATATTAATGAAATTTTGCTTTTCAGCAATGATAACCTTGCTCATATTGAAGACTTGAGGACTGTACTAGAGCTTTTGAGGTAGAATCAGCTTTATGAGAATCTCAAAAAGTGTACCTTTATGCAAGTAAGAGGGCATTTTGGGGGTCAATTAAGGGTGAATGGGTTGACATGTCCAAGGTCCAAGCTATTGCAAGTTGGCCTAGCTTGAGACTTAATTGAGAATAGGGGCTTCCATAAATTGGTAACCTTGTATAGGAGATTCATAAAAAAATCAGCAGCATAGTGGCACTAATGCTGAATGCTTAGAAGGTGGAAGCTATTGCTGGAGTTCTTGGGATGAAGGCAGTTTTTAATCCCACAACTGTGTTCATTCCCTTGAGGATATCATCGACAAGATCACTATAAAGATTGCTCATTAGGTATCTACTATCGATTTAGTTAGGGGCTTTTCCAATCTCCACCGATTGGACCATGTGAGATTTGTTCATTGTTGCTTGAACAATCACTCATCTTTGGTGATAGTTCTGTAGGAGTGTTCAGGGACAGCTTTAATGTGATTATCTTTGCTTTCTGTGGCCTGTGGGAGATCTAAATTCCAATAGAGAAGATATTATGGTGCTTCTTTAGGGCCTCATCTTGAATTTTTCTCAGTTATGAGAGACTGATTGTGGATGGCAGTTCTTTTATTACATTCGTTGGTTTTCTGTTCTAGTAGTTGTCCGTCAAGATCTTAGCACCATATTTGAGAGGGTTGCAATTTGGTTGCCAGGTTGAATATCTCATTTCACTGGATGCCAATGCTGGCCAATGTTTTTTAATTGACATTTCAGCTAAATGTGGCTAATTTGATGTTTGATGTGTATGAGACGTGGCAAATCAGTTGAAAACCTCCTCACTGTCCACTTATAAGGGAGTTATGGCCAGATTGTTTTTCTTGTTTGGGATCTCTTGGGTGACGGCAAGTACTGTCTTTGATGGGTGTGTGTGTTAAGGGATTCGCAGGGTATCATCATCTTTGCAAGAGGGGGACCAATAGGTGTTGCTGAAATGACGGGGCTACTCGAAGCCCTTCATATCATCAAGCAAAAAGAGCTGGTTGACTGCTTAGTAAAGGGTGATTCCAAGACTGTTATAAGTTGGGTGGAAGGGAGGGCAATGGGTTCTTGGAGGTTTCTTTGTTTGATCGCTGAGGCGTGGCATGTTTTAAAGGAGTGTAAGGCTTTATTGTCTCATATTCTTAGGGCCAAAAATGTTCTTACTGATAAGCTTGCCAAATGGAGTGTTTCCCAGCATGATGTGTTTGTAGGGGATTATATTATTGATTGTTAGTTTTGTTTTATTTTTTGCTTGGTAGGCTGGCTTAGTTCTAGCACTTGTTTGTATTTTATTCTTCTCTGGTTCCCTCTTTTATAAAATTAGTTATTTATCAAAAAAAGAAAAAGAAAAAAAGAAAGTGACAATGAGTTAGCAAACCAAATTCTTTGGGGTTAGAGGTTTGTGGAAGATAACTTTTTATTTTAATGGGTAAAGAGAGTTTTTTAATGAAAAAAGAAACAATAAGAGAGACAGCATGAGAACTGCAACCCAGGAACAGAACAGAAAACCCCCCTCTTAGCTGAATGCAACAGTATCCCAGTCAAAGACCCAGTCTGAGAACTTGGAAGCTTTAAAAGAACGAAGATGTGACACCTGTCAACATACTCTTGACGGGTGTATGTTCTGTCTCTTATACA
>JAOXJP010152946.1:0-13069 GCA_025762735.1 Platanus orientalis | reverse complement strand
GAAAATGCTAGAACTGGGCAGCTCAAGGAAAAACAACCAACACTGCCGCTCAAATAACAGTAGACAGCCATTATAATAAAGACCAAAACAAAGGGGTTTCTTAGATTCGGGCAATCACTTACGCTTTCAACATTTCAGTCTCACAAATAAGTACAAGTAGTCCATATCTTTTGGGGGATTAATGGATACCCCAACCTTTTCATCATTATATATCCATCTCCCGTCTTTATACACAAACGACATGGCACCCGCATAAAGTAGAGTTACAAAAGGGGCTCGCTAAGCCAATAAGCTTGTATCCTGCATAATATTGAACAGATAAATATTCATAGCTGTTAAGCCAAAATAAGGAGTCGAAATCATCTACAGCAGCTTAGAGTGGGGTAAAGTATGGCATTGTGTGTAGTGCGACATGTACTCCAAAAAAGTGGAAATCATTCATAAAAAAGTGAAAATTAACCACCAATTATTTTTTTCTAATTTTTGGGGCACATGTTGCACTGCAGGCCACACTTTAGACTGTAGTAGACAATTTCAACTGCAAAACAAAAAGTTAAACCAATATGAGGAGCAACAAAAAAACTGAGAGAAAACCAATTCATACTAATACTGAATCATCCCAAAAAAAAAAAAAAAAAAAACTTCTTATGTTTGAATTTGCTTTATTCTCCACTCCATGTCTATTTGCTAAATATCTGGTGTTACTAAACATTCATTCCATGGAAATGGAAGAAAACTTAGCAGCTAAAGCCAAAGAATCTGAAACAAGAAATGTTCCAAACAAGAATCTTAGGTAACTGATAAAAAAACATGTTTTAGCCTTAATTTCAAGAGAAGAAACAGAAAATAATGGCAATCAATTACATGTATAACTAACAAAACCTTTTTGAGCAAGATGTTTACAAGCTAGTCAAAAAAATAACTAAATAAAGGCAAAGTGATATAGTACAAAGGGGAAGATACCAAAAATTGATGTAGAATAATTTTTCAAAGCCTCAAATAATTTAAATAAATGATTCAAAAGTAAGGAAATCAATAATAGAGTTTAGGAACAAACAAATATCCACAAAATTTAAGAATCAGAAAATAAAATTATAAAAAGAAAATAAGGAGGATTTATAACAGAAAAAGAGGAAATAGAAAAAGTAATTTTAAATTAAAAAATACAAAATTTATCAAAATACCCTTCTGATATATCAGAAAATTCTGAAAATTTTATGATTGTTTCTAATGTGTGACAGGGTTCTACCGTTAAAATTTCATGAAATTCTGATAAAGATTTGATGGGTCAAATCAAAGAATTTCAAAACAAAAGTAAAAGTATTTTAATGGAGATTTCAAGAAGAGGAAGAAGAAAAAGGAAAAGATAAGAAAGAAAAGAATAAGAAACTAAGAGAAATGAAGAAATTTGAAGAAAATAAGAGAGATACCTTGTATAAAGAAGAAAAGTGAGGAGGATATTCACAAGTGCATTAGGGTGCTACAACCCACATATAAGGAATAGGAGAGCCTAAGAGACGGCATCAATCCTTGGAGAAGATAACATGGTTACAACCACATCTTGGGAACACCCAAATCTTCAAAAACTAGTTTATTATTTACTATCAAATTATGGGAGAGGAGTTGCCTTTAAATAGGCTAACAACCTTAAGCAATTGGAAACTTGCCAAAATTAGAAACTTCTTAAAACCCTAAACTTGCTAGCCAAGTTTTCGGAAAACATAAAACTTTCTAAAAACTTATTTTCTTAAAAATTTAAACCTAAGACTTTCTAAAAAAATCCCATTTTTAGTGACCACCCTTAGTAATTTGGTCATAACTTTCCCAAATCACCTCGGATTTGCACAATCATAATCTCATTAAAAATGCAATTGAATAACCTATCTAATAAACACCAAAATCAAACCAAAAAGTCAAGTTTTGGCCATAAAAAATAGGATCCAAAGTAAAACAGGATTACAACTAAAAAGCCAAAAAAAATAATAATAAACTAACCACGACACTATTGGCCTTATTACAAAAATAATCCACCCCTTAAATAATTTTAACAACTTATACATAACACAAGACTTGAACCTTGCTCTCTTGTGCGGTGGTACAAACATAAGTCACATAATGTTATCCGCATCACAAAGTGTGAGAAACTAACTTCCTCCTCCATCAGGTGGTCCATCAGAAGAACTTTAAGCACTGCTTTCTGTAGCATCCATGTCTGACAAAGCAGAAACCTCAGGGTGGCTAAGTATCCACTCTGTTGCTTTCTCAATATTCCCACCCTGTGAATTGTAGACCAAAAAATGCAGTTGAATAAGTCCCAGCACTTGAAGAAAGGCATTTTCTGAGTCATTCATGACATATTTAAAGAGAATCACACAGATGTTTTCAATGTATTTCTAGCAGTCTCTTCTTGATATCTAAATGAAATTAATTGATTGGTCAACGAATGATAACAGAACTCCAGCAGTCTGCATCTGCATCTCTAGGGAAACAATTATCAACTTATCATCTATAACCGGAAAGAAAGAAACAATAAAAATACATCAAATCAGTTAGTGTGCAATCCAACATATGGATATATCCCACCTCTGGAAAGCCTGAACCTACCTATGAACTGATCATTTTTCCAATGAATGCAAATACAATTTTTTTTTAGGTAAGTACCTTGTTTTTTAATGAATGCAAATACAACTTTCAATACATTTTTGGCCATGATACCTGGATCATCCATGTGAGAAAGCAATCAATTCATTGGTTCCTTAACTGCAGCATTTGAGGTGTTAATAGCAGCTTTCTGACAGTGAAGATAGTCAAATCCCATGATTGCAAGCTGGGAAACATCCTCATTGTCTGAAGGCTTCTCCACCTTCTCACTGCCAGCAATTGCACAAAAGAAATAATAAATGACAAGCAACACTCAGCATCTGATCAGTTGTCAGGCACCCATTAAAAAAATGCATGCACAGGCAGAGAAGTAGAAAAAGAATTAAAAACCTCCTACCTTGGGGCTAGTGACCAGGAATCCTCTAGACACTGCAAAGACATTTTTTAATTCCAGTATGTTTAATAACTTCTAAGCATATATTTTGCCAGTTTTCTGTTAGTTAAAAGACCAACCAACCAAGAGATGTAGAACCATCACATTTAAAGCTCAACTACCCATTCCATCCCTTAGACCATAAAATATTTGAAATCAACAAACGAGGGGAACCTCCAATATGAGAATAACAATTCAATACCACAGTATCACATTTTATTTGGAAACAAATGTTCTGTAATGAAAATGTGTCTGTGAGTAACTACAAGCTGACACGTGGTGTGTTGAGGTTAAAAACGTCCAAAAAAGTGCTCAGTTGAAAAAGTATGTGTCCAAAAAGAGGCACCAAATTCAAAAATACATCATGTGTCAATCTGTGGCACATCTACAGGTTTTTTCATCACAATCATTCTCCATTTTATTTCACGAATTTCAGCTTTCTGAGCATTTGGAAGATGGACACATGACACACACAGAGTAAGAAACACAAGGAATCATTGAATCTTTATCCATAGCACATTTTTACATACATACATACATATGCATGTATGAATGTATGTATATAACACATGTATTAATTTCAGTAACTTCATAAAAGGTTTCATGTTTTCAGTTCCCAGTCATCATTCAAGTAGGTTAAGAGGTTCTCCCTTTCTTTTTGTCATCTGAGAGTAAACTCACTCACTATGTTCACCTGAATCAACGAGTCAATCAGATGGGTCAAGAACCAGAACTTGCATTATGTTTCATTAGATTCAATACGGAATACTTCAATTCAGAGGGAAAAAGAAAGAAAAGGAGGTGAAAAGAGGATATGCATTTCTAAGTTCTCCATCTTAAATTCTTTTAGATTGTTAATGCATCTACAATTTTGCAGAGTTTTCTCTTATTTTTATCAAGGAAAGAGAAACTATTTCCATGGTAATCAGTCCCTATGAAATTCTTTTAAGTCAAGGCATGGTGCCCTAAATATTAAAATAAAAAATCTGCCCTTTTATTAAAATGGCTCAAAGGTACACATTTATTCACAGTTTCCATAAACAAAAAAGGCATTTTTATTTGAATTATTTTCAGTACAACAAGTCCCTCATTGACTACGGAATATTGTCTTGGTATGGGAATAAGTAGAACATGAGTTACACTAGAAGTGTCAACTTTAGATGTTTCCTGGTTCAACTTATTTTAGAGTCCTGGTTCAACTCATGATGTTTCCATAATATGATTGCAACACACAGATCAGTACCACTAAGGCAAAGACCTAATCCCATTGTTTCAGGTTGTAACAGCACAAATAAGAAAATATTATTTTTGGCATTAAACTAAAAGAGGAGGTTGGTGATGCTGCCCAGTATTACAGACCTGTCTCTGGTAAACGATAATAACTCTTTCCCTGACTCAAGACCCTTGCTGCGCATGTGACTAATATCTATAACATCAGGCACATCTATATAGACATCTGGAAAATGACATAAAAAATGCACAATTATTACAATTCATGAGTGTAAATAAATAGAGAAAACACAAAAATATAAGAGAGCTGAGAGAGGAAGAAGTGAGAATAAGATGGGAGAAAAGAGGGGAGAAGAGGAGTGAGTCGTTAGGATTGAAACTTGAAAATGACATCTCCTCCCCCCATCTCCTTTTGGGATAACTAACAACTGTATTAAAGCACAGAAAAAACAAATAACAGCATACTTACAACAACAGAGAGCTAGACTCAACCTACACACAATCCTCTGGAATAGAATTTCCCACAAAAGAAGATGACAACCCTATCCCCCAATTTGCTAGCCTATCTGTGATGTATTACAAAAGGGAAACACTCCAATTTGGATGCAGCACAATCCCAATTAACCAATCAAAACCAAGACCGAACACCAGATGGGTTTACAGCTGTAGAGTAGGGTTAAAGTGGTTCAAAGAGGGGCAAATAAGGAGTGCACTAGAATCTAATTAGGTACTGATTTGAGTGTGGACAGACAGTATCAAGGAAGTTAAATTTGGGTTATATAAGCACACAGTAAGCTCTCAGAGAGGTGTCTCTAAGCTTAAAACCTGAGAAAACAGCAATGCAATGAAGGGGTGTAAGACTGAAACAAGGAGTACATAATAAGAGATTATGGGTTTAAAGAGGAACTGGGCATGGATTAAAGTTTAAGGTCTGTAATTGGGACAGTTTGGAGGTAACTAACGACAGGTTATAAAACTGGTCAGCAGGTTAATGTATGCCCATGAATGATCGATTACTCAGGTCAGAACAGGATTTATCAGTAGGAAATCGGTGGTTTAAGAGGCCCTGTTTGGGAGTTTATAATGAAACAAAACTAGGACTGTAAAATAGATTATGGAGCTGAAGCAATAACAGATGAATGGGTTAACATGTAAAAAACCAGTATTTGTGTCGATTGAATTTGGAGGCAGATTCAAAACAGAAAATCAGAAGAAAGTAAAGAGTTTTGAAGTAGCCGATTAGTATAGGGGAAGGTAATTAAGGTTTTGATGGAAGGAAGTCAAAGGAGATGGGCTTGAAGTGTAGGCAACGGGCTAGGATAGAGGTATTGGGGTTTATGGAAAGAATGGAAGAAGAAAATCAATGGAGTTAGGATTTTCTCGGTTGTGGCAGCAAACAATAATCAAAGAGAAAAGAATGGAGAAGAAGATGGAAGAAGAAGATAAATAAAGAACTAGGATGGCACTTTATGAGGAAATCTCCAACCTAAGCCTCCAAACTCTAGCACCACAAGCTTGAAGAAAAGAGAATCTTACTTGCTACCTAACAACAAGAATTTGGTAGTTACCTCCGTCAAAATCAGGTAACTGTGGATGAACTGGTGTATCTATCAGAATAAATTGTACATTTTTAGCAAGAATTTGGTCTTCCTCTACTGGTTGAACATGAACTGGCTCAACAATGTCTAGAAGCATCACAGACTCTTGGGCTAGTGTGTCTGCCAGGATGGACTGGATCTCGTCCTGAACTAGAGCTAGAACCTCATCCGACAGCTGGTCACAAATTGGGGTAGCAGGGAGCACTCATCTAAACTGGCTCCTCAAGCAACTCATCACAAGTCACATTGGCATACTCCACATTAGTGTCTTCAATTCTAACCCTTTCTTCAGTTTCTTGTACTTTCACCTCTGATTTTTCTTCCAATTTGTATCTCGTCATTATGTACCACAATTTCAAGCTTGGAGTCAACAATCTCTTCATTTTTCTTTGACTTAGCAAGTCTATACTAGTCAGTGATTGCTTGAACATTATGTTTCCAATCCGAAACATCTGTCACAACACTAATGGTCTTCACTTGGAAACTATAATACACTCCCCAATCACAAATCCAAAAAATGTTCATATCTATGAAAGTAGCATTTCTTTCTTCCAACCACTTCTTCTCTGGTATCACTTGATGATCCTTTGCAATGGGTTCACTCAAGTAACACTTAACTATATCAACATAGTCCTCGTCATGCCCAAACTAAATAACAAAATGTTTGTCTTCATGATCTTCATGATAGCAAAATGATCCCGCCTTCGGATGTGTAGAAAGTCTCTGAGTCATGTCATATGAAATATAATTATTATCATATTGGTCACTAAATATGACCATAATATGCTTTCCATGAGGGAAAGTAAAAGGGTACTTCAATGTGTAATCCATTGGCTTACACATCAGCTAGCTAAAGATCATCCACAACCAAGCAATCAGCAAGCACACCTCAAACAGCACATGCTCAGCACTTAAGATTCCACTATCAAATCAACTTACATTAGATGCACAGTCCAAAAAAGGCAAACAGTCCTCCGTCACTTAAAACTCCCCAAAGCAATTATAATCCAGTCAAAAAGATATGACAGCAGCAAGTCAACAGTCTTAATAGTATTTGATCAGTCCACTTGTGGTGTATTGTCAGTCCGGTAGATGAATAAATCCCTATGCATAAATAGCAGGATACACAAGTACCAAAAAGGCTTAACAAGCTCAGATATATATTTAAGCTGCTCTATATTATAACAGACTAACAGTCAAGTATATGGAAATGCAAGGCTAAAAAAAGTCCAAATTTAAAGACCACAATAAGAAATAATGGAAAGGTCCAACTGATGAAACAGGTTAATGCTCAGGCTGATAGAATGATGGGTAGGGATTCTTACTAGGCAGCAAGGTATAGCATAAAGATTGTAAGGATGTACCTAATATATTTGGACACAAGTAGGAGTGTTTTAAATACCAATTCTAGAGATATTCTGATCAACAACACTGTGATCTCTTAATAGCAGCAAGTATGTATATATAAGAAGTAGTTCTGATGCAACTCTGGGGCATCAAGACTGTAAGCTCTTGTGAAGGAATCAGAGGTACACACAGTCCACGATTGATAATGGTGAGGGATAGCACACTAGCAACAGAGTAGCAAGTATGATGATTCAGCTACACCAACCACTGTTTATACCCAGAATTGATGTTATGCTTCTGTAGATTGATTCATATAGCAGTCACCAGATTGTAATGCTTCAGTGCTAAAGTGAATACTAGAACCCAACATGAGCAGTATGTAATCAATAAACATGTATGTATAAGGGAGTTCAGCACTAGAGATCCTTCTTGGAATAAGCCAACACAGCTTGGAGGGGAAGTTTCTAGGATGCCTTCAGGTGATGAGATCAAAAATTGATCATTCTTCATGAGTTGGTTTTAGCACAGATCAATCGGCCCTTTCAGATTATCAAAACAGGGCAGTACACAGGTTGTACAGATGGAGGATAGTGCCCAGAACACAGAAACCAGTATAGAGATATAAATTAGTAACTCCTTCAATGGAATATTTTCTGTGTACAGTGTGATTGTCTGGTATACAATCAGAAAAATAATTCCAACAGCAACAACTTGATTTGAAGACTAATCTTCTGCAGAAAATACCTATATAGAAAACACAATCTTGTGGGTGATCAGAGAATCAAAACCAGATGTTGTGTTCTTCTAGGATCAGAATTATAGGACCAGCAACCCTACAGGTTCTCTGTCTGAATATTCTCCTTACGAACCAAGTAGAGACTAGTTGGAATCTGGCTCTGATACCAAATTTGATGTAATACGAAAGGGAAACACTCCAATTTTGATGCAACACAATCCCAATTAACCAATCAAAACACCAAAATAAACCAAGACTGAACACGGTTTACAGCTGTAGAGTAGGGTTAAAGGGGTTCCAAGAGGGGCAAATATGGAGTGCATTAGGGTCTAATTGGGTACTGATTTGAGTGTGGACAGACAGTATCAAGGAAGTTAAATTTGGGTTATATAAGCACACAGTAAGCTCTCAGAAAGGTGTTTCTTAGCTTAAAACATGAGAAAACAGCAATGGGTGTAAGACTGAAACAAGGAGTACATAACAAGAGATTATGGGTTTAAAGAGGAACTGGACATGGATTAAACAAGGTCTGTAATTGGGACAGTTCACAGGTAACAAAGGACAGGTTATAAAACTGGTCATCAGGTTAATGTATGCCCATGAATGATTACTGAGGTCAGAACAGGATTTATCAGTACGAAATCAGTGGTTTAAGAGGCCCTGTTTGGGAGTTTATAATGAAACAAAACTAGGACTGTGTAAAATAGATTATGGAGCTGAAGCAATAATAGAAGTATGGGTTAACATGTAAAAAACAACCAGTATTTGTGTAGATTGAATTTGGAGGCAGATTCAAAACAGAAAATCAGAAGAATGTAAAGAGTTTTGAAGTAGCTGATTAGTATAGGGGAAGGTAATTAAGGTTTTGATGGAAGGCAGTCAAAGGAGATGGGCTTGAAGTGTAGCCGATGGGCTAGGATAGAGTTATTAGGGTTTATGGAAAGAATGAAAGAAGAAAATTAATGGAGTTGAGATTTTTGGGTTGTGGCAACATGCAATAATCAAAGAGAAAAGAATGGGGAAGAAGATTGAGAAGAAGATGGAAGAAGAAGATAAATAAAGAACTAGGATAGTACTTTATGAGGAAATCACCAACGTAAGCCTCCAAACTGTGGCACCACCAGCTTACAGAAAAGAGCCTCCTTGAAGAAGAAACCAGGAAAAACTTTTATTAATTCCATCATACCAATACAAAAACATGCAACGCTATATATAAACTCACAAACCCATGAAAATAGCAACAAACCAAATTAGAAACTCCTAAATTACTAGCTTACTTGCTACCTAACATTTTCCTAAACTCAAAACTACTAAAAAATTGATTTTCTAAAAACAAAAGCTGTCAAAATCAAGCCTTCTAAAGGATTTCGACCAGCACTCTTAAAGGGCCCCACTTTGACTTGTTGACTCTCTAAAATTAATAAAATACCATTGGCAATAATGCCTTATTACAAAAATACCTAAAAACAAAAATTAAAATGACCCTCATATTCTAGACTCTAATAACTCATGAAATATAAACTAAAACAATAAACTAATTCAATAAAGACTCCATGTGTCCCAAAGATGTTCCTCCAAGTCTCTTCTTGTGTGGACCCCATCAAGGCCATGTGTGGAACCCACCTTGCCTCTAATGTCCACATCAATCTACCAACAAATTTTGGCTACAGTAGAAATGAAAATGGATACCCATGACAAAAGGCAGCTTCCTTGTGATACACTAACCAAAAAAAAAAAAACTCTTCAACACTCCCCCCCAGATAGAGCATATATATCAATCATGCCCAGCTTGTTACAAAAATTCTACAACTAAAATTTCCTACGGGCTTTGGTAAACAAGTCACTTAACTAATCTTTAGATTTAATATATGGAATTACAATTTGTTTACTCATCACCAAGCCACGAATGAAGTGACAATCCACCCCAATATGTTTCGTGCGCTCATGGAACATTGGATTACTTGCAATGTACATTGTCGTTTGAATGTCACAATACGCAGTCAAATGAGTAATCACAATCATATTCATCTAAATTAGAAAAGATTTCAACCATATTAACTTACAAGTTGTATGGGCCACAGCCTTGTATTCTGCTTTAACACTTGATCTGGCCACTACACTTCGCTTTTTATTATTCCAAGTAACGAAATTTCCAGCAACAAAGTGCAATACCCAGATATAGACCTATCCAATTTACTAACAGACCAATCTACATCTAAGTAACCCGGGCTGGGATTATGTACGAATGAAGTTGGTACTGATGCGTTCAACCAACACCAAGGGGCTGACGCATTAGTGCCGAAAAGTGACTTACACATTTTGGGGGGTGCTTATCACTTTTCAGTGCTGATGTGTCCGCCTCCTGGCACCATTTGGATGCATCAATACAAATTTCATTCGTACCTAATCTTCTCTGAAGTAACCTATAACTTCTAATTTGAAAGGAGTGTATAAATTACCTTTTCCTAGTCCACCTTTTAGGTATCATAGAATTCTGCATACTGCATTCCAATGGACTAATATGGAGTGTGGATAAAGTGGCTTACCACACCTACAACAAATCCAATGTCTAGTCATGCAACTATGAGATTTATCAATTTTCCAACCATGGTTTTGTATTTACCAGGATCTAGAAATGGTTCACCCTCCTCTAATCCAAACTTTGTTTTGCGATCCATAGGAGAATCAACAAGCTTACATCCAAGCATACAAGATCCTTCTAATAGGTCCATCACGTACTTTTACTGAGACAAGTAGAGTCCTTGTTTGGATTGTGCTACCTCTAAGCCCAAAAAATACTGAAGTTTGCCAAAATCTGGTATTTAAAGAACTGCCCAAGTAACATTTCAAATCAACAATTCCATCCAACTGGAACATAAGCTAATGAAATGACACAATAACAGATATCAAAACTCGAATAAAATTAAGGCGAGCAATAGGAGAAAAAGTCTCAAAGTAGTCAATACCAAAGGTTTTGGTATATCCCTTTACAACTAAGAGAGCTTTCAACATTTTAATAGTACCATCGGGTGATACTTAATGGTATATACCCAGTGGCAACCAACTGCCTATTTTCCTGAATGAAGAGTATTTGACTATCAAGTATCATTCTATTAAAGAAACAGTAAAGTTTCCTCAAGGTTGTTAGAGATGGGGAGGGATTTTTGTAAAACTTCTTTAAGGCATTAGTTAGGGTTTTAAAGTGATTTTCTAGAGTTTATTTTTGCCTTGAAGGTATGAACGTATGAGGGGATCACTCCTTTTATAGAGTTTTTGGTAATTAATGGGGTGATTAGTCCTTAACAAGCTTAGATCTAAGCATCTATTTTAATACACGTGCAATGACATACTTTAATAATAATTAGATTAAACATGATCATAAAGCAAATCAAGGCCTTGATAGTGTGTATAAAAGGATATGATTAGTTTTATGAAAGACATACTTTTAAACAATACAAAAGATATATCCAAAGAATATTATTGGGATAAAGCATAAAGCACATTCTAGAAAGTTTTGGGCTTTTGATTCGGTGTACACACGCCTTCGTATCTCACCGCACATCTTTATGATTGACCTTCTTTGAGATCTCCGATTTCAATCATTTTCATTGTTATGGATTTTTTTGACATCATGGTCTCATGGTGTAAATTTCAAGGGCATCCGACTACAACCCACTATTGAATTTTTTATCTAGGGAAACATGCAGTTTATCAATTATAGGGGTTAAGGGATGAATTTGACCAAACCGGCATACAATCAAGTTGATCCAATTGTTTTGCATAATATGAAACAAATGGCTAACATTTTGGATATGCGTGATTAGATCCACATACATTAGCTGAAAAGTACCTAAATGCACCATCTAGGATGTGACCCAAAAGTTGTCATTTAAGATCCATAAGTCTTATGATATTCTGTTCATATCCAACAATTGAATTATCAATATCTTGGGCAGATGTTGCTATAAACCAAAAGATACTATTTTAGAGGTCCCAAGTGACTATGACATTGTGGTCTTAAAAAGAGGTCTTGTCAACCTCCCATGACATTCTCATTTGATATGTTAGTTTTGGGGATTACGCTAAAGATATCTATGATCTTCGGTTGATCAAAAGTCAAAATCTAAAGAACTATCATCTATCAGCACCTGATTTTGGCACAAGCATTGACAAATCTTTTTATTGGGTAGAACTTACCTTTTTAAAAGACTTTAGACATTCCTCAATACATAGGTGATTAAAAGACAACCCTTGCATCTCGTAAAATGTACCAATTATGATAATTCTCATTAAAATGAATTAACAAGACAATGACAATCCCAGGGTAAGGTCTACTAAATGGTATAACAAAAAGGTGTCATTTGATTCCCCATTGAGAAACAAATGCCATCATTTAAAGCCTTGAAAACAAAATCTAATGAAAAATGGGTATGAGTGCGATGTCTAGATCAAAATAGATGCATTAGCATGTTTGGAAAGGTAAAAAACTTTAAAGAACTCGAAATTGCCTTAAACGGATACCACTAAGTTCACTAATGAGAGACATTTAAGGTTTTTGTGTATCGAAAGATTGTTTTTGCTGAAATGGTATCTTTTAATGACAATTCCCCAGACTTAACTTTTGGTCAATCGGAGATCATAGATGTCTTTTAACACAATCTCTTAAACCGACATATTAAATGACAATGTCATGGGAGGTTGGTAAGACCTCGTTTTAGGACCACAATGACACGATCATCCGGAACCTCTAAAATTGTATCTTTTAATCTATAGTGACATCCGACCAAGAGATCACTAATTCAATTACTGGATATGACCAAACTATCATAAGACTTATAAACCTCAAAGGACAACCATGGGGTCACATCCTAAGTGATACATTTAGGCACTTTTCGTCTAATGTACGTAGATTTAGTCATGTAAACCGGAGTATTTTATCAAACACTTATACACATCCAAAATGCAAGATGTTTGTTCCTTACAATACAAATATAGGTGGACATGGGCCCGGCCGACCCGAGTCCGGCCCTTAAATTGGCCCAAAAAAGCCCGGCCCGAGCTAGGCCAGGTGAGGGCCCGAGCCCGGCGCGAGGCCCACACTTTTATTGAGGGCCGGGCTTGGGC
>JAOXJP010152935.1:0-13069 GCA_025762735.1 Platanus orientalis | reverse complement strand
CTCTCTCTCTCTCTCTCTCTATATATATATATATATATATATATATATATATATATATATATATATATATATATTAAAAGACATGGTACATACACCAAATCGTTCATTTTTTTTTAAATCATTAAAAATCAAATTATTCATATATATTATTTTATAAAATATCTGCTTTGATATAACATGTCAATCAAATCATAGTTTGCATCTATTAGACTTCAAACAAAATTTACTATGATTAGTGTACTACACTAACAAATGGTGTATTTTATAGACCTTTTTTTGGGCATTTTATTTTATTTTTTGAATTTTGGTGCCTCTTTGGGCGCCTACTTTTTTAATCACTTTTTTTTTATACACTTTTAACCCTGTACAAAAATGAACCCACAAACCATCATGTGGTGATATTGCACATTGGTCAAAACACTTGCTGTGGCTGAGAATAATGAACCGAACCAAGCCGAGCCTAGCGTGAGCCTGATTCTTGTGTGACGAGTTTGAGCTGAGCTGGGCAAAGCTTGGCTCAGCTTGGCTTGCAGGTGTATCTCTTAATCTTTTGTAAAGATTCACAAAGTTAAATCAGGATGATTAGATGTTTCTTAAGGTGCTTTGAGGCTGTATTGGCTCTGAGGATAAATTTTTTCAAAAGCACCATGTTTGGAGTAGGTGAGTTAACTAATTTAAACCTTCTCTCTAGGTTTAGCCGACCCCAAATAGTTGGGATAAGGCTGTTTGTTGTTGTTGTTGTTGTTGTCTCTAGGAACTTAGATTGTAGGGTGGGAGTTTTTCTGGCATCATATCTAGGCTGCCCTTTGGGAGCAGGTTTTAAGAGGAAGGACAAAGGTGATAGAGGAATCCATAGAAGGTTAGCAGGTTGAAAAACTCCTCTCTCAAAAGAGGGAAAGGTCACATTGCTAGAGGCCTCATTGGCAAGCATCCCAATATACTTTTTATCCCTTTTTGTCATGCCAAAGGCAATGGATAAAAGCAAAAGATTCAGAGAGAGCTCCTTTGGAAAGGTTGGAAAAAAGTTTGTTGGCCTAATGATGAAGGGAGCATACAACTAAGAAATATTAGAATAATGAACAAAGCCCTTCCTTGTAAACGGCTATTGTGATTTGAGGTAGAATAAGGAAATATGTGAAGACAATAATATCTGCAAAGTATTGGATGACGAATGCTGGGAAAGTAGTGGGGTTCAAATCTCTCATGGGAAGGGACTTTGAAGAGGGATTATGAGCAACTTGGAGTCTTTTAGATAATTGGAGTCTTTTAGATAAGGTATAAGGCTGAGAGTGGGTAATTGAAGGAGGATTCGGTTTTGGGAGGACAAATGATGCAGTGACAATCCACTTAGAATAGGGTTCCCAGAAATTTTTAGGATAGCTAAGAATAAGGAAGCTTGGGTGGCAGATTATCTAATTATGAACGATGGTGAAGCGTTGTGGAACCCACTTCTGAGAGGAGCTCATAATGATTGGGAGATTCATTCACTTGCAGACCTATTAGATTGATTGGGAAGTTTGTCTCAAAGGGAATAGAGGGGTAGATAGTTGGATATGGACTCCAAAGGCCTTGGAGGTGTTCTCAGTGAGGTCTTGTTTTTTTATTATTGGACAAATCCAAGCTGTAGAATATTCCATGGAAAAATATTTGGTATCATCCAGTTCCATTTCGTGAGGTTGGCTATCCTAAGGAAAATTTTAACTCAAGACAATCTAAAAGAAGGGGATTTTGTCTTCCGAACTAGTGTTTCCTATGCTACACTGAAGAGGAAAGCATTTTTTATCTAATGATTCATTGTAATTTTTTTGTAGAAGCGTAGCAAGCAATGTTGAGATCATTTGGGTCATGCTAAGTAACTCTAAATAAATTAAAAAAGAAAGAAAGAAAAAAAAAAAAACTACGTAACTCTTCGTGATATTGGAAATCTCTTTCATTGGTGGAGGTCTTCAGCCTTCTCAAAGTTGGGGAAAGATATATGGAGGTTGGCTCCCCTGGTGGTGGTTTGGGTTATTTGACTTGAGAGAGACAACTGACTGTTCAATAATTGCTCTAAACCAAACTTGAATGTGTCCTTAAAGGTTAAAGAATTTGTTTTATTTTGGGCTAATCGTTGTAGAAATTATGTTTCATTAAGTATAAATTCTGGGACTTGATTATTGGTATGTAAGGCCTTTTGAGTAGGGCCAATGTTTTAGGCACTGGTAGTGGCAGCTTCTTCTTTTTTATGTTTATATTTAACTTGTATTAGATGATATGCTTTATTTTTTGTTGTTTTTATGGAAGGTATGGTGGAAATCCTTTTGGTTTTCAGGCACAACAAGCTTTGTTTTTTAGTTAAAAGCTTCAAGCTTTGAAAGAAGCCCTAAAGATCTGGAACATAGTCAAGTTTGGAAGAATAGAGACTTGTAAGAACGATTGTTTACAGATCATGGAGGAGCTGGATAAGAAAGAGCAACATGCAGGTCTATCCTATCTGGAAAAGGATCTCCGAGAAAGAGAAAAAAAAAAAGGAGTATATTGATTGGGTGTGTATGGAGGAAATTAATTGGAGACAGAAATCTTGGGTTACTTGGCTTCGGCAGGGGGACTACACTATTAAATTTTTCACAAAATGGCGAGCATTCGATAGAAGAATAATAGTATTGAGAAGCTAAGGGTGAATGGCTAGCGGATAGAAGACAAAAGTCTGATAATAGTATTGTGGGCTATTATCAGACTGTATTTAAGGAGACTGGTAAATATTAGCCAGTGCTTGATTGGTCTTATGTTCAATAGAATATCGCGGGAAAAACGAGAATGGCTTGAGAGGCCCTTTCAAACAAAAGAGGCAGTGACCACCCTTCATTCTTTAAATGAGGATAAAGCTTCAGGCCCTGTTGGCTTTCCTTTGAAATTTTATGTGGAGTTTTGGGAAGTTATAGGAGTGGACATGATGGAGGTCATGGGGGAATTTCATAAGAATGCTTCGTGGTGCTGAAGCTTAAGTGCCTCCTTTATCTCTTTAATCCCAAAGAAGAAATAAGCGACGGATATCAAAGATTATAGATTGATCAATTTGGTGGGAAGTTTATACAAGCTTCTAGCTAAAGTGCTTTCTCAAAGATTAGAGGAAGTGATGGATGAGGTGGTAGCAGAGAGCTAATGTGAATTTGTTAACATGGTTTAAAAACTCGGATCATCGGACCGGATCGTCCAAGCCCAAACCGATTTTGGTTTGGATCGGATCATGGATCGGCGATCCACGAATGGATTGTTTGGTCCGAATCCGATCTAAAGCCAAAAAATTCTAAAAAAATTTCTAATATTCTTATAATGCTTTCTATGAAAAGTTTGAATGAAAAAACTCAATTTTAGGTATGTTCGGTGCATCATACATGAATGAATACTATTACGAGTATGTATAAAGATCAAGATTGTATATTTCATAAGAAAACATCCAATATGATTACTTCTAGTGCATAAAAATCAAACACTATATAATAACAAATAAATAATAATGAAAAACATAAACATACCTAGCATGGTATTAGAACTTTCACCATGAATGCCGTGGTGGATCAGGAACATAATCATCATCTGAATCTTAGCAATACTCATGCACGTATGGGGATGGCATTGCACGTGGCTCATTGGGATTGAAGTGAAAACTCATAAACTCTCCAAAATTGTATTCTTGAATAAGCTGAGACTCATCCCACTTTGTAGGTGGAGGAAGAGGAACTGGGTCTGGAAGTGGAACATCATGATGTCGATGATGGCAATGATTGCCTCTAGAACTTGACTCTTGACTCTGTAGCTCTAGGGCCAAATGCTACAGATGGATCTGATGATGGAACAATCATTGGATATGGTGGATGTATCTGAGGAATAGAGACACCATGCTCTCCAAATCCAAATTGCATCTATGGTGGACTTGGTGGTGGATAAGATTGGACGATCCAGGGGTGGGATTGTCCGATCCCATAGGGACCGCAATTTACAGCCATAGATCGGATTGGTCATGTCCAATCCGGATCTGGATCAGATGTTTTTTGAATCCATGTTTGTTAAAGGTAGGCAAATCATAGATTGCTCCCTTATAACCAATGAACTCAAGGATGAATTGAAAAAGAAGAATCAAAATGGGGTGCTATGTTAGTTGGATATGGAAAAGGCCTACGACCATGTGAACTGAAGATTCCTAGATAGCGTGCTAGACAAAGATGGTTTTGGTTGAAAATAGAGAAATTGGATTCAAGTGTGTCTCTATTCAATGTCTTCATATATATTGATGAATGGGGCATTAGAGGGCTTTTTTAGAAGTAGTAGGGGACCAGGGGTCGAAGATAAGGACTCTCTTTCAGCTTTTCTCTTTATCTTGGTGACAGAGGCTCTTTGTAGATTGATTTTAAAAGTGGAAGTGGAGGGTTTGATGGAGGGTTGGCATATGAATTCTAATGGTCTTGTAATCTCTATCCTTCAATTTGCGGATGACACGGTTCTTTTCATGAGACCGGAAGCCGAATAGGTGAGGAACCTTTGGTATATTTTTTTGCTCTTTGAAGCGGCCTCGGAGCTCAAAATCAACTTGAGCAAAAATAAAATTTTGGTGGTTGGTGAATGTCCCAATATAAAGGAGTTGGCGGACTGATGCATGATAGAAAGGAAATAAGGATCAAAGAGATAAAAATAAAAGATAAATAATAATTTTCTACAAGAAGTAAAAAAAAGAAAGAGAAAGAAGAGGGAAAAAGAGAGAGAAAGAGGATAGAATGCTCACTTCATGTGAGGGATTGAGAGAACATGAGATACCACACCCACTTCAACACATACATGTCTTCTATTTTAAATATTCATCTTCAACTTTATTTTTATTGCATAGAGGGTGCCTTTAAATAAGCTTACATCCTAAAATATTTGGAACCTTCTAAAAAAATATATATATTTTTAAATTTAGAACTTTCTAAAATCCTAAACTTGTTAAAAACATTAATAACTTGTTGTACAAGTTTTCCTAATTCCTATATTTTCCAAAACATAAAATTTCCTAAAGTTTAAACTACTATAACTTAGACTTTCTAAAAAAAACGTTATTCCCATTTTTTCTGACACCCCTTAGTAATTTAGTCATAACTTTCTCAAATCACCTCGAATTTGTGCAATCTTGGTCTCGTTAGAAAGGTAACTAAATAATCTATCTAATGACACCAAAATCAGGCAAAAAAGGCAAGTTTTGACCTTTAAAACAATAGGCTAAACATAAAAAACGGGATTAGCCTAAAAAAACCCTAAAAATTCTAAAAATTTTGAAAATTTTCTTGAAACACTCCTAATTTATTCCCAACTTCCTACCAACTTGCTAATTTGGCTCTAATGGCCTTATTACATGTAAAACCACTAATTAAATCTTATAAAATTAGGAAATAACAGAAAATAAGGCTATACTACTAGACACTCCATGGATCCATGGTCTTCTAACTTTTTCTTGGCATGGTATGCTCCCGCATCACGAACATTATGGGCTTCCAGGTGGGTGGCTTCTCGTTGCCTTATTTAGGCCTACCATTAGGGGGTAAATATGAGTCAAAAGAGATATGGAACGAGTCAAAAGAGATATGGAACCCGGTGATCAAAAGGTTTGAAAAAAGATTGGCTGCTTGGAAAGGTTTATACCTCTCTAGAAAATTCACTATGTTAAAAAGTGTATTATCCAACCTTCTGGTATACTTCTTATCGCTGTTCTCTCTACCTAAAAAGTTTATGGACAGGTTAGAGTAGATCCAATTCAACTTCTTATAGGATTCTTTTGAAGGAGGAAAAAAAATTTATTTGGTGGGATGGAACCAAATTTGTCGGCCGGTGGTTCAAGGGGGGTTGAGCATTTAGTCTGTAAGGCTCTTGAATAGGGCATTGCTAGGAAAATGGCTTTGAAGGTTTTCAACTGAGAAGAATAGTTTGTGGTGTAAGGTAATAGCAGCAAAATACAAGATGAGGGATATGGGGTGGGATAGCAAAATTCCTCAAGGAGCTTATGGCACCGGGCTTTGGAAAGGGATCTCCAAGGTTTTTGAGACCTTTCGGAATAATGTTGGTCTAAAAGTCAATAGAGGGGATTTGGTGAAGTTTTGGAAGGATGTTTGGTATTGCAAAAGGTCCTTGGAGTTGGCATTCCCTACAATTTATCAACTTGCAGGCAAAAAAGACGGCTCAGATCAGGAGGCATTACATTCAAGAAGATGGTGTGACAAATTGGCAATTGCATTTGAGAAGAAGTTTGAACGATTAGGAGATTGGTGAGGTGGCAGATTTGATGTAAATCTTAGAGAATACAAGGATGAACACTATCTTGAAGATCGAAGGGTATGGATAGGAGACTAGTGGGGAGTTTTTCGGTGCCTTCAATTTATAAAGTGTAGCAACCCAATGGCCAACAGACTTTTTGTGGAAGTCTAAGGTGCCTTCTAACGTTTCCTTATTTATGTGGGTCTAAGGTGCCTTCTTATATGGAAAACCACCTACTCAAGACTTACTTCAAGATAGAGGAATCCTGTTAGCGAACCGGTGCAACATGTGTTTCGAAGATTAGGAGTCTTGTGATCACCTTTTCTTGCACTATAAATATGTATTTGAGGTTTGGGGCTGATGCTGGAAAAAGTCTAGTATGTGTTGGGTGCAGCCCTCCTCGGTGCATGTGCTTATGTGGGAATAGAGTCAATCTAAAGGGGCAGTTTTTTTCACAAAGAGGGAATAAGCTATGGAGGTGGCTGCCTTTTGCTTTGTGATGGAGCTTGTGGGGTGAAAGAAATCGGAGGATATATGAGGATCAATTCTTGTAGGAAACAGGCCTTCCAGATAAGATTGTTTCCCTTCTTTTCTTGTGGAGCTGTATGTCTCCCTCTTTCTTGAATTTGAAATTTCATGACTGGGTTTTTGAATGGGATGCTATTGTATTTCAGTCTGGTGGCTGCAGGGGGTCCTTGTATCTCTCATGCATAGCTTTCTTTTGGTTTTCTTTTTAATGAAATTTTTACCTGATCTATCAATATATATATATTCTCTTTACTTATCCTCCCCCCCCCCCCCTCTCCAAAAAAAGAAAAAACATTCCTCATAGGAGTCCTATGCTACATCATGGGTCCAATGTGGACCCACATGTATCTTCCAACCTTAGATTTGTCTCATTTCATGCCTCATGGATCACATGTATACCTAGTGTTCACGTGTTCTGCAATCACGTTTGAGTTTAAATGTCAAGTTCCAAAATTCATATCAGAAAATTAACTATAGATGTAAATGTCAATCAAAATAAGTTCCAAAAGTGTTATGCAATCACTTTCTAGTTCTAAATGTCTTCACATGTTTCAAATATCAATTACATGGAATGTTCCTAGCAACTTGCACCATAGCAGCTGCAATTGGGTCATGTGCTTCTCTCATTTCCTGATGTTGCTGCTGATGCATAATCTTAACCATTTTAACTTTGTCATCCATAGATTGTTCTTCTTCATAGTCATGGTCTTCATCTTTGTACTCTTCAACCAGTTGGCCATGTGTGGTTCCTAAAAGAATTATGGGTAGCCATTATAACAGTAACTATATAACATTTGTATAGGGATTGGGTGTGGAGTTATTTTCTCCAAGAAAAGGGAAGCAGGCTTTTAAGAAACCAAAGCAATGATCAATTACACTCGTAAAGATAAATGAATGTGAATGAGTAGTTTCATTTTCCATGTTGGCTATCCACTACGTTTTTAGATTGACTGATGATATCATACGCCACAATATGGAGCCAAGGTCCCCAGCATATTGGGCTATCCAACATCAGTGAGATTATGTTTATCTTATATATTTCACACATAATTAGTTTAACATAATATTGTTTTTTTTTCTTGATAAATAAGGTAATCTTTATTAGATTGAAAAAGCACGAGGAGTACAATTCAGCCAAGGCAGCCAGGTAGGCCTCATGGCTTAAACACCACTCTCCCACTCAAATATGAAGTCGTGAGATCTTGTTCCCCTGAAGAAATGAGAAGTCCAACTATATATTAAAGAAAGGGCATTGTCAGGGAGCTTTGAATTGGCAGTGGCCTTGCGATTGAAGCAACGGGCATTACTCTCCATCCATATTGCCCAACATATGAACAATAGGAGTGCACCTCCAAAGAACTTTACCACTGTCGGTCAGCCCCAAGACATTTTTTTCTTTGGATAAGTAGCGAATTTATTAAGAAAAAAGGAGAAAGAAACAGAGAACAACAGGGCAAAAAACCACCAGCCCTGAGACATTGTCCTGGTCCCAAATGCCTAAAAGATCAGTCATCAACGTTGGTAATGGCCAGCATCTATGAAACCTGTTCAAGAAGTCCACATAGCATGCGAGATTGAGAAATGGATGAATAAGTGAGGCACGTATTCTTCGTCACAACAACACAAGCAGCACTGCATCTGAATTCCTCTAGATTTCAGCTTGTCCACTATTAGAGTATTCTCCAACATACCAACCAAAGGAGGAAAGCTGCCTTCGAAAGCATGCCTATCTTCCAAATGATGTGCATGGGGCTGAACTTTGGGGTAGACCTCATCAAGGCTCTTTAGGAATTCTCGACTATGAAAACACCATTGCTACTGCCTGCCCAAACTCTCTCATCTTGGACCTCCTGTGTCCCAATAGAGATCCCTTCCAGCCTTTGGAGGAGATCAAAAGTAGATTCCAGTTCCCAGTTGTTCGAAACCACCTCCTCATTACAAACCTCCACCACCTACACTCTAACCTTATTATTAAAAAGATTTAGAACTTTTGAATAAGTCCTCTCCTTGCAAACCTCCATCTAAACCTGTTCAAGCACAACCCATTGAGTGTTTCATGTTCACTCCAGAATCTCACCAATACAAAGAGCAATTTCCACCTCTTGAAGAATTTGAGCATCCTCAGCAAAGAGTCAAACATCAATGGAAGATAAAGACTCCATCCATAAAAAATGTTGATGGCACAAGCAGAAATGTTTCTCCGGCTGAAGCCGCATTGAATTGGCAAGCAAAAAATGCAGTTACCCAGAATCAAACCATGAAACAGATTCTTAGGAACCAAAAAGCAATGTCTCAGATAGTCACCAGAAAACTATCTACCATTGAAGATCTTGTCTCAGAAGTTAGACAGAGGATAGAAAAGCTTGAAAAAGAGCTATACATCATTGCCACTATTGTCAATGAATTCTCAGTCGCATTACAGTAGATTGCTTCAAAAGAAGCAGAAAAAATGCATCTCCAAAATCAGCTCTGATCACTTGAAGAATCATCATCATCACCATCATCCACATCCTTCATCTGCCACAGAGACACCTTGCAACCCATATTTACACCTCCATCTACCCAATCCTTCTTGTCCAACCTTCCTACAACTCTACAACCTTTGCCAACTCCTCTTTACCAAGTCCAAAAAGCCCAACAACCATTGATATTAAATCAGCATATGTATGACATGTTCCCAGCCTCCTATCACCATGTCATTAAGCCCCGTCATGCTATAGAACCAGTATTACAACCTTTCCCTTAACCTGAAAAGGAACCACCCAAGCCTAAACAACCCAAACCAAAACCTTTGGGTGAGCCACCAGATCCTACCGTCGGAGCCTCTTCTAAACCATACCCAGATATGTTCCCAATGGACCTTGCTGAACCCATGAATCCCATATCCTCCTTCCTCAAAAACCTCTCCTTTACACCCTCCGTACCAGAGCTTAATGCAATATGTGATTCAGATTCATCTGAATCAAACATTTCTCTTGACCTGATGATGCATGGCCCCATGGAAGAAGACTCTCAAATTGATGATCCCACAAGACCACCTCTAGTCCAACCCAACATACCCCCAAATCAACAAAGGCGACTCTTCCCAAATACCACAGATATCAAGACCCTGTTCTCAATTGATGATGTTCCTCCCTCGTAGTGGCATGACCAATTCCTCCAGATGATTGCCTGGATAGATGCAGAAATGCAAGTTCCTGATGCTCTTCTTCGCCCCACTCTAGTCAAATTTACTGTTCGACTTAGTGGATGGCTCAGAGAATGGTGGATCAATCTCAGTGAATATCGACAACTTCAGGTCCTCAAAGCTCATTCTATAGAAAGCTTTGTTCTCATCCTCTACAACGAGTTTCTTGGCGCAGTTACCCACCAAATTGCCATAGCCAGAGAAGAATATCTCAGCATGAAGTGCTGCTCCTACAAGCGAAAGGATCTTGAACGACATTACAACATGTTGAAAAGATTTTATCTTCTTGGTGGAATGGATGATCCAAACCTCAAACAAGCTTTTTTGAATTCTCTCCCAGAGCCACTTGGCAACGAAGCTTACAAGCTTTTGGAGACAAAAGGCATTGGCCTCCATGCGTCTCTTTGTAAAATCTACCAAAATGCCCTCTTAGCATTAAAAAAGTAGTGCAACCAGAAAAAATTCCTCAGCACAATTGAGGAAATTGGGAAAAAATTCAGTACAGCATGTGAAATGACCGACTTATCCATCAAATGTAAGGATAAGAAAAGTTGTGTCTGCACTTCTCATGAGAACAAACACTTCAAGCAAAGGCTTTCAGAAGACCTTCCTCAGAAATTCCAAGCGAAAAGATTCAAAAGGAAGAAATGGAGATTCTTATCCAAAAAGAAGTTCCGAGGAAAAACTATCTCCAAGTGCTTTATCTGTAATCAAAAAGGACATTTTGCCAAGGCTTGTCCCAAGAAGAAAAAGAAGGAACAGTTCTTCCAGCACCTTCTTCAACACGTCGACCCACAAGATTTCTCTGATGTTGAGTCTGTCTTCTCTCTCATAGATGAACAGACCCCACAATCTTTGTTTGCTATTCAGGTCCCTGGTAGTAACAGTGATTTCTCCAGCTCAAATGATAAGCAGTCTGAAACTTATGGAATTAACGGCATTTTTGTCACCACTGGCCCATCCTTTCATAATCAGCCAGTTCCTGCAGCACAAGTTACCCTTTGTCTTTCTAAATATGCCGAACCCTTCACTGTCATTGCCTTCTTTGACATAGGTGTTGTCGCTTCTATTGTAAATCCTAAACTTCTTCCGCCTTCACATTGGAAGCTTTTCTCCCAGCAGTTTTGAGCGGCTAATGGTGCTCATTTTGAAATTGACCAAGTCAGTAAACCCATTCTCATCCAACTATTCTCCTCCCTCACGATGCAACATCAAGTCCTTGGATCTCCTCTCTCGAGAAAGGATCTGATCATTGGATTCGATATTCTCTATAGCATTCCTCATCTTCGATGGACTCCTAATGGCTTAGGATATAAAGAATATTTTATTCCTTGGACTCCTATTCCCAAATTGTACATTCACCACCTTGACCCGGATCCATTTACCCAGATTACTGCTTTGCTCCTCTTTAAGTATTGTGCAGACTCCCATTGTGACTTTCTCCACAAGCATCCAAACCCCCTCTGGTAGAATCCTCAATTCTTTGTTTCACTTTCCTTTAAACTCAATGTGGATATTAATCCCACCAAGGTCAATCACAGAGGCATGAATCCAATCCATTATTCATTGGCAGTTCAAGAGCTTCGCCAGCTTGAACAGGAGAAACTAATCGAACCCACTTCATCCCCATGGGCATGTGAAGCTTTTAATGTAAATGAAAGAGCAAAACAGACATATGGCAAACTTCGTCTTGTCATCAATTACCAACCTTTGGATCATTTTCTAGCCGATGACAAATTTCTTATACCACAAAGATCTTTCATGTTCCAACACTTAACCAATGCCCTTGTCTTTTCCAAATTTGACCTCAAGGCAGGATTTTGGCAACTTAGAATTAATCCCGCTGATAGACCCAAAACCGCATTTTCCATTCCTAACCACCATTACCAGTGGACAGTCATGCCCTTTGGTCTCAAGAATGCCCCCTCGCATTTTCAGAAAGCCATGGTCTTAATCTTTCAACCCATTTTGAATAATGTTTTAATTTATATTGATGACATTCTGTTGTTTTCTCCTAATCAGCAGTCTCACATCGACCTGCTTCAAGCTTTCACAGATATTCTCCAGCAACATGGCATTATGCTCTCAGCAAAAAAAAAATGCATATTGCTACAATAGAAGTTGATTTCCTTGGAATGCCCATATCCAACGGCCGTTATTCATTGCAACCCCACATATCCAAATCACTGCAGGACTTTCCCAACAAATTGACATCTGTTAAATAGATCTAGCAGTTCTTTGGCCTTGTAAATTATATGGCTGATTTTATTCCTAAGATTGCCACGTATCGAGAACCACTCTCCCAGCTCCTCAAGAAGGATCCACCTCCTTGGGATTGATCTCACACAACCGTTGTCTGTCATCTCAAGCAACTCTCTAACAAACTTCCCCTTTTGCAAATCCCAGGTGTTGGCCATCGTATCCTCCAAGCAGATGCCAGCAAAACCCAATGGGGAGCAATTCTTTTTAAAGAACTCAATGGCGCTAGAAATCCTTGCGGATATAAGAGTGGAATATTCTTCAATGCTGAACAGGAGTATCATTCCACTTTTCAAGAAATTTTGGCTGTTAAAAGAGCCATTGAAAAATTCCAATTTCATCTGATTGGCCATCATTTCACGGTAGAAATGGACATGAGTTCATTCCCACGGATGTTGCAATTTCAGAAAAAACTATTGCCCCATCCGCAACTTCTTTGATGGGCCCAATGGTTTTCTCAATGGATTTCCAAACAAAGAATATCAAGGAACCACCAATATTCTTGCCGACTATTTTTCCCGTAAAACCCCTCAAATCCCTCATGTCAATCCCCATGGTTTACCCTCTTGAACCCGTCCATGACCTAACATTCGAAGTCCGAACCAAAGTTCTTGAATTCCTTCAAACCAAAAGAAGTCACTCCAATTTTCACAGATACCTTGAAATCTTCATATTTCATCATGGTCGTATCTTCAAACATTTCCCCCATCCAGAATACCCGTACCTTATACCTCACTCTGTTCGCAACTATTACCATGTTCCTCCAAAAACCCTCTGGTATCTCTTCAAAGCCTACACCGTAGCCTTTATCTTCGACATTCCTCATTTATATGC
>JAOXJP010152934.1:0-27086 GCA_025762735.1 Platanus orientalis | reverse complement strand
AAGTAGTAAAAAACCTAAAACCTATGCTATGTAAGTAACAAAGAAACATGACATATAAATCAATATGCAAACCACTTATTATTAGTAAGATCAGCCAACTATAAAGATTCAAATAAGATGGGTTAAATACAAGGTATTTTATAGTTGGGATACTAAATCATTTATTTCTATAAAATCATTACCAAATTTCATAGATAATATTTTATTCAATACCAACAACATAGGATTTACATTAAATAAAATATATATTTTTTTCTTAGATTGTTTCTCAATTGATTGTATAGATGTTTCTACTCGCTTTCTCTAAAGGCGTCCACTTGCTTCCTCAATTACTTCATTGTACTTCCCAAATGTGGGAAGCGTGCTTCCCACTATTTGGGGAAGCGGTTTGAAATTAGCTTCCCAAATGAGCTTCTCACCTTGTACCAAGCTTTCCTATAACTATGGTTTTTCCTAGTTGTTGGAGTTACATGATCATTAATGAAATTACAAACAAAATTGATTTATGTGATCCCATTCTGCTATGTTATGTAATTTCTTCTTACAACTAATTTTCATCTACTTAATTGGCTACTTAATGATAGTTCAATAATATTTTTTGATTCATATAATTCTGTCATAGTTTGTCCTTGCAAATGGTGATTTATGATTGTGATATATAAGCATTATCTGTCCTATATATTATCCATAAACACTCTTCTTCAACTAAATTAAACAACAATTCTAATGATTTAAAAGGAGAACACCTCAAGGTGAGGCAGTAGAAAACTGCTGTGGTATATATTCTTGAGGCTTATGTCTCAATTAGCTAAGGTGTATACCTCTCGCCTCGAGGCATGGGGTGTAGTAGGCTGCCACTAGGAATCTTGATTGAGAATTCAGTATTTATTATTTATTATTTTTATATTATTTATCTTTATAAATCTAATTTTGTATGTGACTAAGTTATTATGGTGTTTTGGGTTTTATATGTATCCCAAATTGTGAGAAATAAACATATTATCTGTTATTTGGTAAGAAGCCTGCAAAGCAAAAGGTGACATTTTTATGACAGATTTGGAGTGAGTCAATTTTCAGTTTGGTTTTTCTACCCTCTTTTTGTGGCTTTCGTTTTTATTTTCTACAAATTTGTGAGTGTAAACTGTCTCAAAGTGTTAAGAAAAGGAAATTTAATGATGGTCCTACAGTAATAGAAGAGATCTTGCATGGAGGTATGTGTTAGAATGAAATGGACACAAATAAAAAATGATCATATTTCTATGAACAGTATGATGAAGCATGCATGTAGGATACTAGGTGTGTGCATAGGAGATAGGAATAAAATTACTAAAGTAATGAAGAAAATAAACAAGATTCCTACTCGCAAGTTCACATGCTATTTTAGAGAGTTCTTAAGTTAAACTCAACATGCAATAGAGGAGTTAGGACTTGCAAAATAATAAACAAGTAAAGACCTAGCTAATATGTTTGATTATTGAGTCAAATTAGGGATGAGAAAAATTTAAACAAAGTCCAAACAAAAACATACTATGGCTGAAATTTCTCCAAAAAAAAAAAAGTGCCTAAATTAAGCCAAATTTAGAGAAACAGGCAAAATAATGCCATAAATGGTCTGAAAGGCTTAAGATGTATCTAGTATATTTTTATTCTACTAGAACCATTTTTGGATGATTAGTTTAGGCCAGGTAATTTAAAACTTAGATCTGGGCTAGATGCCACATATGTCAAAAGTTCCTAAATTTTAGAGATTTGAAAAAAAAACCAAAAATGAAGAACCAATACCTGAATTTGATGTAGAATGCCCCCTTGATGCTATTAGTGATGATTGCAAGTAGTATCCATGGCCTGGAGGTTCAAATTTTGAATTTCCAAAATTTTCAGAAAATCCCCAACTTCCACAAGTAGTGCCGCCAACCCTTTACAAACCTAGCCGTGGGTTTTATATCAAAGAGGATTTCAAAGGTGGGCCCTACCACCTAGGATCATATGAGAGTCCTCAAAAAACTGGTGAAGTCCTTTTGCTAAAAAAATTAGCCGTTGGGGAGTAGGAAGTGATTTTGAAAAATCACTTTTGGGATGGTATTACCGCCTACTGTGGGTAACCTGGGTTGGAATTTTGACTGGGAGCAAATTTTGGGACTGAGGCTAGTTCCTCTATGATCGTCCAGGAATTTTTCACACCTAAGAGCAGTTGCTTCAACCAAAACTAGAAGGGGATGTTGATGATGCTCTTTCTTGTACCAACACCTAAAAATAGTCTTCACGCCAGGGTTTTCACAAATCAAAATTTTAGAATTTTTATGATGTGTTTTTCTGCAAGAATATCCTACAGACAGAGTCATCCAAGGGTCTTATAAGATCAAAAAAATTCATTCCCACAAAACCCCATGTCATTTGGAGTTGGGACTTGATCTCTCGGAATGGCTAGTTTCCCTGTTTTGACGCTTGTCTAGGAAGCCAGCCTTCACAACTTCGTTGAAAGTGATGATTGTAACGTGAGGCAAGTACAGAGAGAATCATCCAGCCTTGCTAAATGCTTTATGAATGAACCTCTGATTAGAGTTATCAAGTAACGGTTGTGTAATGCAATTTCGTACAGGTATGGCAGCCTCAGAAGTAAGAGAAAACCAAAAAATAATGAACAAATAAGGAAGAAGAAGAAAGCAAGAGAATCTTTAACCCAATGGGAGGGAGTGACTTCTACCACCAACGTTAAACTAGGTGGGGGCCTAGTCCCATTCTAGGGTTTTGGGTCTCCATTATGCAAGCACAAGGAAGGAGAAGGAGAACAAGACGTGAACTCAAATTTCAACTAAAATTTCATAATTCTCTTGGCTAGTCGTGTGCTTTTATAAATAGAGTCCCATAGTTAGGACAACTACAATTAATTAGAAAGTGGACACATAACTCAAACCCCAAAATAACCCCAAACTACGAATAATAACAAAAATACCCCTAAACACCTACTAAAGACAATACCACACTCACTAACATGTGTCCCCCTCCAACAAGAGATATAAAATGACATAAAATAAGTAAAAGAACCCTAATGAAACCAAAGCATTGACACATCTCTCTTGTGCCTCCTTTGGTAGACCTGAAACCTGTGCCTGGACCTGATGTTCTCATCACAGTAATTATCCAAAAAAAAAAAGAAAATTCTATGAACAGCTCCATATAACATAACTAGAAAGGGTTTCATTTATATGAAATTGAATGGCTTAAACCTGCAGTGCTTGGTTCATAAGACCAAAGCTGTATCAACTGAGCCATCGGATCAACTACACCATCAGCTTTCTGAAAATTTGATCACCAGTACCTTTTCTCCTAATAGAAAGCAGTTATAAAAGGTCCTTATATCTGCTACACAACTTGGGAGAAGAAATATTATATTTTCCTTGTGTAGCTACAATCATAGATGACTCCAAGTATCTACTAAAATTCCTGGTCAAACTACCATGAATTTATGAAGTTACCTTCATAAGGCTTATCTCCAAACATTTGAATGTTTCTCACTTTCTCTTATGCAACACTTTTTCTCTTTGCAATTCTGAGAGGGGGACAACCTATCAGACAGACGTCACATTGGCAAGACTATGGAAAGCTTAGGTTTTTAGAGTCCAGGGGGATTAAAATGCTGGGTTAGAAGTGATTTTGTAATATAACAATGCATTGAATCTCTTGCAAGTTTTAAATTTTGGTTTTGATCTATGTTTATCCTGGCTTGAAATTGAAAATCTGTGAACTGGTCTGAAATTTCAGAATTTCTGGTTGAAAATCTAAGAAATAAGTCATATAGGGAAAAATAATAGGCATTCCCATCTCTTCATATTTGATTCTTTTTTCCTCTGATTAATCTATTCTCCACTTTCTTATTTCTTCTGTACCTTATCTCCTATATCGTCTTCAATTTTCCTGTTTTTTGGATTTCGTTTCAGTGACCCTTACAGTCAAAACAAGATTCTTGAAAGTTTCAAATTTTTTGAGAGAAATTCAAACCTGATCTCTTGGTCAAAAAGCAGGATCATAACAATGAAATTTTGTGATACACTGGTGGCCAGATAAATAATCTATTGATTAATGCTCAGCAATCAAATGGGATTTTGGCTGAATTTACTGGTGTTGATTATGATATGTATTTGCTTGTTTACTCGGAAGTACCTTACTTTTCTGGAAGTATAATAAAAGGAAAAAGGGATAAAAAAAGACATGCTAGATCCAATGCCGAAACCAAGTTCATGGCTATGAAAGATGAAGCAGTTGAGGTTTTATTGTCCGAAGAGATCTTGAACAAGTGTATATTATTAAAACCGCATCTCTTTTTTCAGTGGTAGCCAGAGTGTGCTACGACATGTTTGGAGATCAGGTATGTTAGGCTAGGAGTGAACAAAATGGAATTGACATTTACTTTCAACAAAGAATGGTTATTTTTTTTTTAAGGTGATCAAGTCATAAAATTCAGTATGTGGTAAACAAGTTGCAGGTACTAAATCAAGGGGTTACATGGTGATTATCGATAAAAAGAAAAAAAGAAAAAAAGTGGTTGCATGGTGATTAGAAATGTAAACCTTGGATAAGCTTTGAATGCATCTGACTTTTATCTTAGCCTGATAGTGAATGTTAAAAAGGAAAGTAATGGGATGATCCATCTGTTTGGAGGAAGTTTGATGTGGACATTGAAGGTAAGGTGGGACCCACACATGAGTCATGATAGGGTCCATATGAGAAGACACATGGAGGAGCATCTTTGGGACACATGATGGAGTCTTTATTGAGTTAGTTTACTGTTTTAGTTAATATTTCATGAGTTATAGGAGTTTAGGACATGAGGGTTAGTTTTATTTTGTTTTTGGGTATTTTTGTAGTAAAACATTATTGCCAATGGTATTTTAGTAATTTTAGAGACTCAACAAGTCAAATTGGGCCCTCTTCGAGTGCTTGTCAAAATCCTCTTGAAGGGCTTATTTATTTATTTATTTTTGTGGAATAACTTGGTGAACTTTATGGATGAGGAAAGAAAAAGAGAAGGATACAGAGGAAAGGAAACGAGACGCAAGAGCAAAAGAGAGAAAATAGAAAAGAGAGGAAAGAGGGATCCTTTCACAAAGGGGACCCCTCATAAAAACTAAACACGTGTTACATCCATAAGATTTCCTGTAGTAGTATTATTAACCCCCATTTTGGACAATGCATCCGCCACCAAATTGGCCTCTCTTGGAATCTATGCAAACAAGATGTTTAATGAGGATGTAAGAAAAACTGCTTTCTTGAGAAGATGTGTGACCCTCTAGGGGCCATTCCTAGCATCCTTCAACCAACATCACAATCGCCAAATCTCCTTCCGTAATGTGACCGATATCACCCCTAGCGTGAATCAACCTAATGCCGAACAATATAGTCGTAGTTTTCGCAAGAATGACATCACACACTCCCAAAGGCCCAAAATATGCTAGTATGCAAGCCTTTGACAAGTCTGAAATTAAACCACCAAATCCAAAAGGCCCTGGATTACCCATTGAACAGTCATCAAAGTTTAGTTTCAGGTCCAAACCCATTGGGCGGGACCCATGATGAGATATTGTCAGCCTGTGAAGGATGGTGTTGATAATGATGGGCAAATTCCTAAGTAGATTGTCGACTGTGATACCTTGGAATAACGACTCCTTAGATGCCTAGTGAGCAATATAGATATATATAACTTTGATCAACAGAGAGATGCCCATTTTCTTTCCATGAAAAATTCTTTGATTCCGCTCCTCCCAAATTGTCCAAATAGTGACGATAGGAGTGTATTTCCATATTAACTTGCCCCTCTTACCAAAAGGTGCGAGAGACCATTGCCATAGAAAATCTACAATCTCCTATGGGAAGGCTAAGAAGACACCAAAAATGTTAAGAAAGTAGCACCATATCTCAAATGCAATAGGACAATGTATAAATACATGGTTAGTCGATTCCCTTTCTTGGAGGTAAAGATGACAAACATGGGAGAGGAGGCACCAACCTTTCTACATGCGTTGAAGCATATCACAAGTGTTCACAGTCTTATGTGCAACTTCTCAACAAAGAGCCTTGTATCTTGACGGATCAGAATTTTTCCAGACCGCCTTAACAGGAAAAACCGGCGAAGGACATGGATGAATAGATTGAGAAATAAAAAAAGTTCAAAAACAAGATGGTTTGTAAAGACCATTAGAAAAAATGGACTAAACACGTGAATCTTGAGCCAAAGGGTTAATGAATATGTTAGAAAGGAGACATGCAAGGGTAAAAGCTTCCTCAAACTCTGAATCATGTAATCCGCTACGAAGGCCTAAGTCCCAAGCAAGATTCGAGCCAGGGGAAGACACAAAATAGAAGCAGGAGATTGGGGAACCTTTCTTTGAAGAGATAGGGTAGATACAGTGAAACTTCTAGCATAATGGAAGATCCCCCCACCATAGACTCTCCTAAAATCTGATTTTCTACCCATTACCTAGATCATATCTGATGTGTGGAATGAATCTCATGTAAGTCCTACTAATGTTCTTCCAAGGGCAAGATAAGAGCACTCTTCCATTGGAGATGGAATCCCAACCATTTGGGAGAAAGCTATATTTAGCAAATATAACCGAATGCCGTAGATTCTCCATAACCATTTTGCTAGAAGAACATCATTCCGAAGCGTAAGATTGCCTAAACCAAGACCTCCCAACTCAATTGGCCTACAAACAGTGTCCCATTTGATGAGGTGGTCCTTTCTAGAGTCTCCTGGCTCCCAAAGAAAGTCCTTTTGTGGCTTTTGTAGGTTCTCAATATATTTGATCACTTTGGTCAGAGCCTTGAAGATAGATGGATAATATGTGTGTAGATTGGACAAGGTGGATCTTATCAACTCAATTCTGCCCCCTAATGAGATGTAATTTTTTTTCCAAGAGCTCAATCTCTTGGTCATTGTTTCAAGGACCGGTTTCACTTTGTTAGTTTTTGTTTTTAGAAAGTCAAGTTTTTAGTAGTTTTGAGTTTATGAAAGTGTTACGTAGCAAGTAAACTAGTTGTTTAGGAGTTTTTAATTTGGTTTTTTTTGCTATTTTCATGAGTTTGTAAGCCTATATATAGGGCTACACATTTTTGTATTGGTATGATAGAATTAATAAAAATTTTGGTTGGTTTCTTGCTCTCCATTAGTGTAACTTCTTCTCTTCTTCAAGTTTTTAGTGCCTAAACTTGAACCCAAGGATGGTGATATCCAAGGGCTTTTGAGGTTGGTGATTTCCTTGTAAGGTATTCCCATATTTCTCCATCTCTTCTTCTCCCATCCTCTTCCATAGTCTTTTCTTTCTTTTTCCTCCAATATTTTTCTATTTTTCCTCCATTAAACCTTTCTGCCCATAACCCAGAAACTTTCCATCTCATCCTTTCCCTCCTCTATCTTCATCATCTCCACTCCATATCACCACCCCAAGCAACCGTCCACTCCGTAACCTATTCCCTTTGTTTCCCTTTGATATAAACCATAAATATAAACCCTAAACTCCATTAAACCCATTCGGCTGTACCAAACCCATATTGACTTTTTGAATTTCATTAAAGAATCCCATTCCTATTGCTGCCCATATTTTTCCAGCAACTATATATTTATTATTTCTTTGGTTTTCCACAAGAACATCACACCTTATACCATGCGGCCAGCCATAAAACCTTTTCCCTAATGTTTTACATCGCCTGAGCCCAAAACCCACCATAGTCCATACTTGCGGTTACAAGAAAATAGGCTTCTTGGTGTTTTCTTTTTGAACCCAATCAAAACCATTATCTTTGTGACTGGTTATACAGCCTTGGACAGAATATTTTCTTTGGAGTTTGAAGGTTTCCACCATCTCCTATTTGAATATTTATTGCTACGTGGATTTTGCTGCATTCTAAGTGTTCGATTTCATGCCGAGAGCATGTTTTTACATGGATTGATATGCTTTCAGTGTGTTGCAGCAAATTAAAAGTATTCTCAGTCTTGTACTACATCAAAGTTTGTTATTCTTTTTTTATAAGAAGAAAAATTCATTAAGAAAAGGGGACAAGGCATCCCCAGAGATATACAAAGATACACCAACAGCCCCAAGGACCAAAAACTGGAGGAATCTCTAATGATGCTTTCCCACCCTCTCTTTTTTTGATAGGTAAACATTAGTAGTTAATTTATTAGTAGGTGAAGATGGGCTTTCCCACCCTCTTTTAATATCTACAAAAGAAATCATCCCCAAAGTCAAACTCTTAAACTTTACAGCCCAAGAAACAAACGCTTTTTTTTTTTTTTTTTTTTTGCCCTTTTATGAACATTGAAAGCCAGCTCCAAGTGATTTTCAAAGGTCCGTTGATTCCTTTCCAACCAAATGGACCAGCACACCGCTGGAAGTACCAATCCCCACAAAATTCTTATCCTCTGTAATAGATATAGTGCACATCCTAAATACTCAACACAACTCAACAAAGCCTTATCCCGACTACTTGGGGTCAGCTGTGTGGAAGCTTACAGTTAAAGAAATTTATAGTATGAATAGCCCAAGCTTGTCTGTTCTTGGACTTATATTCCAGATAAGAAGACTACCTTACTAAAGAGCAAGCATCAAATTCATTTGGTAGTGACAAATGAATAGTGAAATATATATATACTTGAAATTTCTTTTCATAAATAGTGAAAATCATGCTCCATGCCCTTCTTTAACAGAGATTGATATAACAGTCGTATACAAAGCCAGGATAGGGTGAATCATGTCAATTCCTTGGTGATATCCACCATGACCATGTCACCATGGTTATGAAAAATCCTCACGTGCTGACAATGATTAACTATTCTAGGAGCCAATGTCACCAGTCCAATTCTAATTCCAGAAAGATGTACATATCTCCATTTGTTTTCATATTTTCTTTTTTCAATCCAAAATCGATCAAAAAATAAATAAATTATACTCTTGTTTCTTACACATGTATTTTAGGCTTGGGGACAATGGCTTGGAATGCAGTGTCCAATATGAATTCCTGAACTGCATTACCCTCATGATCTTTATCTAGGAGCATTGATGTATAAAACATTTAGTTATTTAATAGGGCTGTTTTTGCTTTTATTTTTGGGGGAATTTCAATAATAAAGTTACTTTGTGGTTGGGTTAGCTATGGTTTCAAGTATAAAAACATGTAATCTAATTGTTGAAAGCAGTTTTTGCAGTGCAATTGAATTGACTGTTCTTTGCCTTGGTTAATTTTCGTCTTTGTCCTCTTTCTTACTCCCTCCTGCATTGATCTTAGAGGCTGTTGTTTCTCATCCATGCAACAAGTAAAGTGCAAGCATTAGAATCCAACCCTAGTGCACAGTTTCAGTTCTGCAGACTACTGGCGATGAGATTAATATAGTTGGGAATTTATTTTATTTGGGAAGAAAGATTATTTAGACAGGCCATTTGGTATCCTTCTCTAGAAGATCTCCCCTGCTACATGGAGAAACAGTGTGGCCAATACAATTATACAAAATGTCCATCTGATAGGAAATGCTTAGGCTTGGCCACATGTATATTGTTTTCATTCACATCGGCCCTATCCATAGGGGGTGCAACTTTGGTGGGTTGGCTCGGGTTGTTCCCCCATTCTTCTCTATCTAGGGGCATATCTTTCATTAATCATAAGCACTCATGTCTTTCCTCACTTATTCAACCCAAGTCATTTTTGGCTTTCCCCGTGTCCTTTTAACATCTTCCTCTTGCACCTTTTCACATCTCATTGGTGCAGCCATTGGTCTTTGCTGCAAAAGTTTGAAATATCTTTATCAACTTTCTCTCATCTTTTCACCTATCGGTGCTACCCTTAAGTTCTTGCAGATGCATTCATTTTTATTCTATCATTTCTAGTCTAGTTATTCATCTATCTCAATGTTCTCATCTTAGCTACACTCTTTCTATGTATGTGTTGTTTCTTGCTTGCCCAACATTCTTGTTCCAAAAGGCATGGTTGGTCTTATAGCCGTCTTATAAGATTTTTCTTCAATTTTTAATGGTATGTGTTGATCACACATCACTCTAGAAGCACCTCTCCACCTCATCCACCTCACTCTAATTCAGGGAAGGAAACATTTGCTACAATCTTTCCCTCCTTATGGATGGTTGAACCAAGATGACAAAGATGGTGATGCAACATGCATCTAGGTTAGTGTGTGTGTGTGTGTATAGGAGATAAGAATAAAATTGATAAAGTAATAACAAAAAATAAACAAGATTCCTACTCGCAAACATGGTATCAAATATCTCGAAATATCTTATATGTCTTCCGACATATGTCCATATCTATCAGGATTGACACGACATATTCCTATACCGACACGAAACATTAAGTGCATTAAAAAAATTCATTTTTTGGTCAACATGATGTACGATATCGACGTGTTGAACAAATATTCCCCTTTCATAGTGTATTATTGCCTAATGTCAATATTCTGTTATAATAAAAAAATTATATGAAAAACAATAAATTTCAAAGAAAGTAAAGGAGGGAGAGGAAGGAGAAGAGAAGAAAGCATAAAAAGAAGAAAATCTATTTGTTTCCTTATGGCTATACGATTAGATCATAATATGTTTGTCAACCATTATCTATGCATGTGTACTTTTAAAGAATATTAAAATACAAGTGTACTAAAATAAGTTATCATTCTTAATGAATTTATTTGTTCCTTTGTACATATGTTGTTAGATTAGAATATGCTTCTTAAGTTTCCATGATTTTTTGCAATATTTATTTATGATATTTCCGATATATGTTTTATTTTGGCTTGACCGACATTTCCACCGACACCGACATTTTGAACCTTGCTCGCAAATCCACATGCTAATTCAAGTGATTTTTAAGTCAAGTTTGATATGCATGATTAGAGTTAAATTCTACAAAGTAATAAACATAATTATACCTAGATAACATGAGATGAATAGCAATGAATTTAGAGATTTATAAAGTGTCGGGTTGCTATCCAAAATTCTGTAGGTACTAAAGTGATGAGAAAGTGATAAAAAAAATGTAAATAACAAAGGGAAAATTGCTGATGACCAAAGGTTTTATCCAAAGACATATGAAACCAGGTTTTAAATAAGATTAAGGTTGAAAAGGAGATGTCAAAGGGTTGGGAACATACTTAGAAATTAAATCTATCAGCCTTAACCTATATCACTTAAAGTCACCAAGTCACACCTATAAAGGGGATTCAAAAGATGGCCAAAATTGATAGGCTTGTACGTGGTTTTGATAATGAGTAGCCTCTTTAGACCTTGCAAGATGATGAAGACAACAATCAAAGCCTAAAACACCCAAAATTTGGAGAGACTATTGAAGGCTGAGTTTCTACCCTATTTTAAATTGTACCATCGGCCATTGTAAAACCAAGTGTAGGTTAGTGATCAACGAAGCCTATGGGGAATGGGTTGCTTGTACTTGAATCGATTAGGGGTCTAGAAGACTTCCCAAAACTCCAATCTCCAAGAACTCCATCAGTTAGAGAATGGTGAGTAAGTTCGTATGATCAGCCTGTAACACCAAGGTGACGCCTCTGTGGACTTCCAGCAGCTAATACTTGATCTTGAGTGAAGCTTTGAGAATGAAATCAACTCCCTAGGGATCGTACAAGGGTTATTAAACCCCTAGTGGAGCAGTTTCAATAGACTCCTGCGCATGAGAAAGATGGAGATCTTGTGGAGTCTCTATTTCAGCCAAAATTCATGCCTAGTGTGTAGGACCTAGGGTATATCTCCACCAAATTTGAATTTTAGGGATGAGCCCCCATTAGTCCTAGAATCATCCGAGGGTCCCCAAGACCCTTGGGGAATATCAAAACCAAAACCCCTTGTATGAGGGAGTAGTGCATGATCTCGTGAGATCACTTTCTCTATGATGTTAACGCCTATCCATCAACATCTTATTAGAAACCCTTCAAACAGCCATCGAACAAGAAGTAATCTTCCTCAACGTGGATCGTCCTAGCCTTATATACCCTTAGGAATGAATCTGTAATAAAAAAAACTTGAAATTGATGTTTAGATGTTAGTTCTTTTGCAGGTACCTTTGTTTCCACAATGAATAAATCCGTCAAAACAAACAAAATTCAAAGAAGGAGAAAGAAGACCTTTAACCCAATGGAAATGAAGTGGCCTCCACTACTAACATTAAACTAGGTGGAGCCTAGACCCATTACAGGGTTTTGAAGGTTCTTCAACTTCAACCAAAACAAGATGAAGAAGATAGAACAACGTGAAAGACTTTTTTTTTTTTTTTTTTCAATATTCATTGCATAAGAGATTGGATGGTCGTGGGTTCTATAAATAAAATCTCGTGGCTAGGGTTTTTTTTATTATTTGTACAATAAATAGAAATTCACACCTAAACCCCTCTCGACTATTCTCATGACTAAAATAACCCTAACTAAATTTATTAACAAAAATACCCCTAAATAACACCTATGGACTAAAATACTCTCACCAACATGTGTCCCCTTCCAACAAGAGACACAAAAAGATATAAAATAAATAAAAGACAACTAATGTAGCTGCGAGCATGGCCCAATCATCATCTCAGTCATGATGTCCACATCAACTCTCCCCTTTTAGGAAAGAGTCATCTTTGATTATAAACGGCTGCTATACTGTTGTAGAACATCACTGTCAATTTGTCGTAGCTCACTCTCTGTCAACCAAATACTGTTAATTCCTAGCCGGTCTTTCCACTTGACAACGTATCTCTGGTAACCTTCTCATTGAGTAGAAATGATCTGATCTTTTAACATGGCCTCAATCTCTTCCTTATAAGTAGTAACTAATGGCAGTAATAGTATAGGCTGGGAGGCTGAAGAACTAAGGTTTGAGTAATTGCAGAAGGCTAAGGATCGGGTATGGAATGGCTATGATAGGATATGTAAAAGATAGGGCTGATCTTCAAATTAGTCGAAATATCCAAAATACATATATTAGGTCTAATATTGTTTAGAACTTTGTAAAGTCCCAAACTCCTAGCATGCAAGCGAACCATAGCTAAATCACCGACCTAAAAGTTGCAATGTGAACAGTGTAAATCAGCTGACTATTTATATCTCTCATTACTCATAACAAATCTACGCCTGATCTCCTGGTATAGTGAATGAAAATGTAATGCCAATGCAGATGTAGACTCAAATGGACAACAAAATGCAAACATAGATAGAAAGTTTATAGGAACCCTGGGTCTACTAAATATGACAATCTCTAATAGACTCATGCCAGTTATCCTACCGACTGAACCAATGTATGCAAACTCTGTGGTAGATAGAACACTACCCCATGTCTTGAGGTTCTTACCGATCAGACATCTCAGTAAAATCTCTAAGCTCAGTAAAAGACTATGACTCTTGATTACCATGTGATAATTGGCCACCCAATACATCATTCGTTTTCCATAGGACCTTCTAGAAATAGCTAAAAGCTAAGTCCCAAAGAAGTACTAGGGAAATGAATACCCTAGGAGTATGAACTACTTCCTCAACGAATATGTGTACTTTGGGCATAAGTGGTTCTCCCTCAGATAGAAGATACAATCTGGTGTCTAAAATAATGTCAGACTCAAGCTTAGGCTCAACAAATCCAATCACTGTAGTCGCTATGGGTACACTCACTTGGACCTCCTGAACCACATGAATCTCCTGCTCAGTATCAGGGTTAGGGCCAGACACAGTAGAACTAGACACGAAGATCTCTATAGATGCACCATGGTCAAGGTTAGGGATAACAAAACTAGATGCTAAGGCCGCTACATATGCGCTTTTTAGAACTCCTTAAACCTCCGGGTCAATCTCCTGAGATTCTGACTCATCACTTGAGGCCTTAACATGATTAACAATTTCATTGCTGTCATCCTCATCATCACCATGTACCTTCATCACAAAAGGGTCATATGACTCATTAGCTCTCACTCCATCTAATGACTGATCCTCCTGTGACTCAGTTTAGTGTATAGTGTCTGGTAGAAGCAAAAATGCTCCAGTTGACTAGGATACTGTTCATGAATAGGGTCAGGTCTAAAGGTGTTAGGACCTGGCGTGGATGGTTGTCCATTAATCGGAAGCCTCAAATAAATCTCCATGTCTTGGGGTATCCAGTAGACTTGCTCTAAAGTGATGATGAAGTAAGGACAAACCTCCCTTTGTATCTCAGGTCTAAGTCCCTCTTTAAATCTAGTGATGGCAATATCAGGCCTCTCATGGACTCCACATCTCAATCTGATATCTTCAAATCGCATGATGTAGTCCGCTATACTAGATGAACCCTGGTGGACTGCGTTGTACTCCAATAAATCTCTTGCTCGACCGATTCTCAGTAGAGTTGAGCTGACCCAACTAGTTTCATTTTGGCAAATTTAACTTGCCTATAAGGGAAAATATCATAATAGTCAAAGTATTGGTCCATCTCTCTAACCCAATTCAAGAAGTACCCGGAATCTAACCGTCCATCAAAAGTATAAACTCTAAATCTCATAGATCCATAGCCTGACTGGTGGTTCAAGGCATGATCCATGTGTACTCCTCTCCCATCCTAAGAATCTCTCATGGTATGGGGAGCCAACTCTCTACGGATCTCTTGCATTTGCTCATGGATATTCTTGGTGCTCATGCCTATGGCAAAGACCAACCTATCCATCCTCCCTACTAGGTTTCTAAAGGCTGGGTCCTGTGTGATTAGGGGGCTAATCATCTCCCTTAGGGACATCTTGGGTATGCTAGCTTAGTCTGGACTTAGTGGACATACACCAAAGGACTAGGGATAGTGAGACCACAAAACTCCCTAAAAGAATGCATGGAACAATGTATACGACTCTAAATAAATTCAAAAAAAATTTAAATTAAAAATCTAAGTGCGAAAAATTACCTAAGTGAATAATAAAACATGCAATGCTCTGAATGAAAATAAAATATGCAATGCTAAGAATAAAAATTAAAATATGTAATGCTAAGAATGAAAATTAAAATATGCATGAAATGCAAACTAGCCTACCATGCATAAATTATACCTAAAATGCAACGTACGGGTAATGGAAACCCTAAACCAAAGCTCTAATACCAAATCTGATGCAACATGTATGTAGGTTAGTGTGTGTGTGCACAAGAGATAGAAATAAAATCGATAAAGTAATAACGAAAAATAAACAAGATTCCTACTCGCAAATCCACATGCTAATTCAAGTGATTCTTTAAGTCAAGTTTGATATGCATGATTAGAGTCAAAGTCTACAAGGTAATAAACATAATTATACCTAGATAACATGAGATGAATAACAACTAATTTAGAGATTAATAAAGTGTCAGGTTGCTGTCCAAAATTCTGTAGGTACTAAAGTGATGAGAAAGTGATTAAAAAAAAAAAATGTAAATAACAAAGGGAAGATTGTCGATGACCAAATGTTTTATCCAAAGACATGAAACAAGGTTTTAAATAAGATTAAGGTTAAAAAGGAGATGCCAAAGGGTTGGGAACATACTTAGAAATTAAATCTATCAGCCTTAACCTATATCACTTAAAGTTAAAAAGTCACACCTATAAAGGGGATTCAAAAGATGGCCAAAATTGATAGGTTTGTGCCTGGTTTTGATAATGGATAGCCTCTTTAGACCTTGCAAGATGATGAAGACAACAATCAAAGCCTAAAACACCAAAAATTTGGAGAGATTGTTGAAGGCTGAGTTTTTGCCCTGTTTTAGATTGTACCGCCATCCACTGTAAAACCTAAGTGTGGGTTAATGATCAACGAAACCTGTGGGGAATGGGTTGCTTGTACTTGAATCGATTAGGGGTCTAGAAGACGGTCCAAACTCCAATCTCCAAGAACTCCATCAGTTAGAGAATGGTGAGCAAGTTCGTATGATCAGCTTGTAACACCAAGGTGACGCCTCTAGGGACTTCCAACAGTTGGTATTTGATCTTAAGTGAAGCTTTGAGAATGAAATCAACTCCCTGGGGATCGTACAAGGGTTATTAAACCCTTAGTGGAGCAGTTTCAATAGACTCCAACCCATGAGAGAGATGAAGATCTCGTGGAATCTCTATTTCAGCCAAAATTCATGCCTGTTGTGTAGGACCCAGGGTATATCTCCACCAAATTTGAATTTTAGGGATGGGCCCCACCAATCCTAAAATTGTCCAAGGGTCTTGGGGACCCTTGGGTAAGATCAAAACCAAAACCCCTTGTATGAGGGAGTAGTGTGTGATCTCGTGAGATCACTTTCTCTATGATGTTAATGCCTGTCCAACAACAACCTATTAGAAACCCTTCAAACAACCATCGAACAAGAAATAATCTTCCTCAATGTGGATCGTCCTAGCCTTATATACCCTTAGGAATGAATCTCTAATAAAAAAACTTGAAATTGGTGTTTAAATGTTAGTTCTTCTGCAAGTACCTTTGTTTTAACAATGAATAAACTTGTCAAAACAAACAAATTTTAAAGGAGGAAGAAGACCTTTAACCCAAAGGGAAGAGAGTGATCTCCACCACTAGCATTAAACTAGGTGGAGCTTAGACTCATTCTAGGGTTTAGAAGATTCTTTAACTTTAACTAAAACAAAAGGAAGAAGAGAGAGCAACGTGATAAATTTTTTTTTTCAATATTCATTGCATAAGAGATTGGCTAGTTGTGGGCTCTATAAATAGTCCCATAGGCAGGTATTTTTTTATTTTTTATTTATTTTTACAGTAAATAGAAATTAACACTTAAATCCCTCTCTACTACTTTCATGACTAAAATAACCTCAACTACATTTATTAACAAAAATACCCCTAAATAACATCTATGGACTAAAATACCCTCACCAACATGTGTCCCCCTCCAACAAGAGACATAAACAAAATAAAGTAAATAAAAGACAATTAAAGTAGCTGCGAACATGACCTAATCATCATCTCGGTCATGATGTCTGCATCAAATGGTCGAATTTTTGTATCATTGGTCATCAATCTTAACTATTCCCTTGTTTTTGCTCTTATTTTTACTAAAATTGCACTTCACATGTTCTGTTTTAGTCTAGCTTATCTTAAAATATTTTGATTCTAAAACACCCTTCTATAGTTTTAACTTGTAATTTACTCACTTTCTAGCCTCATTAATGAAAACTTTATCATTGGCAAACCACCTACACCATAGGACCTCCTCCTATATATACCTAGATAACTCATCCATAATCAATGCAAAGAGATAGTGGCTTAATGCTGGTCCTTAGGTATGAACTCATTGTGATTAAAAATTTGCTTGTCCATCTTAAGTTGTTCTAGCACTTGTTAATGTTCCATCATATGTATCCTTAACTAGGCAATGTCTTTACATGATGTATCGCTTGAAGGTGGTCCTTCCAGATATAATTTTGAAATCGCAAAATGCCTTTGTTTTGGGGAGGTAGATCATGGACTGCTCGTTGATTGCTAATGAATGCATTGATGCCAAGATCAAATCAGGAAATCCAGGAGTGGTTTTCAAAATTGATATAGAGAAAGCCTATGATCATGTTAACTGGTCATTTTTTGGATAGAGTGCTATAAAAGATGGGCTTTAGAACTCGTTAGAGGAATTTGATGGTCTACATCTCCTCTCCCTCTTATTTCGTCATGGTGATTGGCTCCCCTAAGGGGTTCTTTAAGGGTAATAGAGGCCTTCAATAAGGAGACCCTTTCTCCCCGTATCTCTTTATCCTGGTGGTGGAGATGCTCAGTTGGTTGGTCTCTAAAGCCGCTTTAGTTGGTATGCTTGAAGGTTTTGCTCCAAATGTTGGGGGTCCCTTGATTCCTTTCATCCAATTTGCTGATGACTCGTTATTCATGTTGGAGGTTAGGTGTTGAGAAATTTGAGGTGCATTTTGTTGATCTTTGAAGCGATGTCTGGCTTAAAAGTGAATTTGTGCAAATCTTCTTTGAGTCCTGTGAGCGATGTTTCTCAAGTAGAAGAATTGGCTTCCATTTTCGGTTGTAGAGTGACCCCCCTTCCATCTTCATATCTTGGGCTTCCCTTTGGAGCCAAGTCTTCCTCTAAGCTTATTTGGGATCCGGTTCTTGAGAGGCTTGAGAAAAGGCTATCCAGTTGGAAAGGAAGGTATCTCTCAAAAGGGGGTACAGTGGTACTCTTAAAAAGCGTCTTATCAGCTCTTCCTGTATACTTCCTTTCAATTTTCACAACGCTAGTCTTGGTGGTGAATAAGATCGAGAGAATTCAAAGAAATTTCCTTGGAAACCTAAACAAGGCGTGAAAAAAATCAACTGGGTTAGCTAGTCCCACATTTGCAAGCCTTTAGACCAAGGGGTTCTGGGGATCCGCTTCATCAAGTGGGTCAATAGTGCTTTCTTGTGTAAGTGGCTTTGGAGGTTTGGGGTGTAGTGTGAGGCGCTTTGGAGAGTGGTGATTACCTCCAAATATAGGGAGGATTGCAATGGTTGGTCTTCTCGCTCTCCTTCTGGCCCGGTGGGTTGTAGAGTTTGGAATGGCATTAGCAGAGGCCTCGATTTGCTTAGACAGTTCTCCCTTTTCAAAGTTAATAATGGGGAAAGGATTCTTTTCTGGAAAGACCCGTGGTGCTCTACTATGCCTCTATGCAATTTATACCCTTTTTTTATCGGTTGGCTAAATGCAAATATGGATCTGTCAAGGATCATATGGTCGGGAGTCATGCTTTCTGTTCTTGGAATATTCAGCTTAGGAGGAATCTCAATGATTGGGAGGTAGATGACATGGGTCGCCTTATGGAAATCGTGGAGGGATATGGATGCGGAGGATGAGCGTCTTTGGACGTTAGATGTGGACAAAGGGTTTTCGGTTAAATCCATGTATGACGCATTGGCCCCCCGTGATCCAAGTTTCTTCCCATCCCGATTTATTTGGAACTCTCAAATTCCGGCTAAGATTTCTTTCTTCTTATGGGCGCTTTGGTGGGATCAGGCCCCTACTCTTGACAATCTCATTCGGCAGGGTCAATTTTCCCCTAATAGATATTGTATGTGTGCCTCGGATGGGGAGTCGTCGAGCCATCTTTTTATGCATTATCCGATTGCAGGTATGCTTTGGTCCCATATGTTGTACAGATTTGGAGTTGCTTGGATGCATCCCTGCACGTTAAAGACCTTGTTCGATAGTTGGTCCGTTCAACAGCTCTGTGCATCTAACCAGTTGGGTCCCATAGTTTGGAGTATGATTCCGCCAGCAGTTTGTTGAACCATATGGGAGGAGTGCAATCAGCAAATCTTTGATGATGCCTCTAATCTGCCTCGCAAGCGTGTGGATGCTTTGCTTTCAAAGATCTTTGTTTGGCTGGCCCCATTGGTGCCAGATCTCACCTCTTTCAGATCTTGGATATTTGATTGGGATGGGCTCATCTTTGGGCTCTAAGAGGCGCTCTATCTGCCTCTGTTTTGTTCTTTTCTCTTTGTTTTTGCTGTGCATTCCTCATGCCGGCTGTTGATCTCCCTAGCATAAATAAAAACTGCTCTTCTGATTTTCTAGTTGCATATTTTAGTTTGTGCTCAATCATTGTCCCAAAGTTTCTTATTATGGTTCATAAGCTTGATCTTAAATAATTGGTGCAATGAATATCTCCCTTATTCTTGTAAAGAGGCACAACGATACTTTTTCTTCATTTATCCAACATTTTTTTTTAGCTTCAATGATATTGTTGAAGATAGAGAAATTGTTGTATCATTTTGGAAAACACTTATCGTTTTGTGTGAAAATGTGATTCACCGTCTACTCTGAAACATGTAATGCTATGGGATACTCATGCTTAAGTTTGGATGTTTGTGTGCTTTTCTTCATTGCCTTCTTTTTAATTCTTTTGTTTTTGTTCTGCAATCTCACCAGTTTTCTTGATGATTCTGCTTTTGATAAGCAGAAGAAATAGAGAACTGGCGCAAAGAAAAATTAGAAGAGGTCAAACAGTTGACACTTGGGCAAACAACCTTGAAGTCGACCATTCCAGCCACAGAAGCCAGTATATTCTACTTCCCTTCGATAAACATGCTTCTTTAACATCCCCTTTTATTTTATCCTTAAAAACAAAGAAATCTTCTTGTTGAGCGTCAATTTTCTGAATCTATTATTGACTAAATTCCTGCTGCTTCATATACTGAGAGAGCTTGTTTGCAGAGAAGCTAGTAAGAGCCTTGGAATCTGACTGGATCATGCTTTTGGAAGAAATTGGTCTTTGGATACCAGCTGAAGTCATCAACAAGGAACATGATGATAAACCTGAGGGCGAACTAGAACTTGGTAAGAAATCATGTCTTCATGTTAATTAGGCATTGTTTCTTCTTCCTTATGTCCCCCACCCTGATTTTTATCTCCATTTTTCACCATCTAATATACCTTCATTCCATTTCATGTTCAATCCTAATTGTGGAAAGCATGGACATGATTGACTTTTGCATGCTTTATACACAATATGTTTTTTTTTCCTTCTTCGCATTTGTCAACTAGGATAATGCAATATATGCTATTTACTTCTTGGGCTATACCTTCTCTCCTCGTTTGATTTTTGCATGCTTTATACTCAATATGGTTTCTCTTCTCCATAATCTACTAGGATACTGAAATTTATGCAATTTACTTCTTGGGCTATACCTTCTCTTCAGAGGATCAAATTATACCTGGCCGGCCAGTTCCACCTGAATGCCATGCTGAGATTCATACAGATTATGATGGGGCTGCTGTCAGATGGGGTCTTACCCACCATAAAGAAACTGCTGCTGACTGTTGTCAGGCTTGTCTGGATCAGGCTAAGCATGCAAAGCCAGGTGAATTGAAATGTAATATATGGGTTTATTGCCCTTCCGAGACAGGGTGCTATTCACCTGATATTTATGAACACAAGCATCAGGAGTGCTGGCTGAAACACGTAAGTCTTGGCTTTATCTTATTAAGTTTCATTTTTTTCCTTTCTGGGCATATGAACCTTTTTAGGAAACTTAGAGAAAATATTGGACTCTCAAGCTAGCTTAATCCAGAAAACCAATTTATTCTCTCAATCATGCCAACTTAGAACTGCATCAAACTTGATCTTATATACCGTGATAATGATCGACTTCATGGATATTTAACAATTGACATGTTTTGTTTTGTTTTGTTTTTTGTTTTTTGTTTTTTTTTCCCCAAGAATTTGTGGAAAGTTAGGGAACATGGATAAGGGCCATAAGCCTGATGATAATTGGAGTATTTTAATTTCTGGATGTGTTTTTGTATTCACTAAAGGTGTATGCCACTTCTGTATTTCTTGCTTATTTGTCTTGGTGAGCAGTTTTCTCAAGGTTCTATAGTTCTGTGGGGTTTATATCAAAGGGGATTCCCTCTATCCCATCTTTGTAAAAAAACAAAAGAAAGAAAGAACGAAAAAATATCTAAGGAATGTGGAGTTTCAAGAGGGCAGTGTAGTAGTCTTCTAGAGGTTTTTGTGTGATGGGCTTGCACCCCCTACACACATCTTCATACAGGTTATATGTTTTTCTTATCTCTTTTTCTGTTTTCTTGTGTTTCTTTTGTTTTGTTCTCTATCCAAGTGAACCTGTATGCTTTCTCCCTTCCTTTTTAATGATAATCTTTCGCCTTCTTCAATATAATAATAATAGTAATAATATTCATGCTTTGTATGATACCTCTCTTCCTCAAATGAAAAACTTATAGAGCACACATTTATGTGGTAGTATTTAGACAAGATGAGTTCCATCTTGGGACTGGAATTGGAAAATCAATTTATTAGATGTCACTGCCTAACTTAAAATTCTTAAAAGGTGTTCCTGAAAGGATTCTTTGCTCATTACTCAGTAGGGCTTTTTTTCAGCAACATTCATTTTGTGGTCACTGAAATTGTTTACGGCTTTTGGCAACCTAGACCTTAAATTCTCTCATTGTTCAAATGCAAAAGGTTGGCACCCGCAATTTGACAGATCCCGTCTGATATTTTAATTGTGAACATCCACTAGGTATCCACTGAATGTCTCAGGAGGGTTCTGTCCCACTTCATGCATGGCATCCTCATATTCTATTGTATAAAACAAATGAAATAAAAAAGGATTAAGTTCAGTATTACCATCTATTGTATGCTACAGATTTGTCTATATTATTAAGAAAGTTCTCTTTGTTCTTATTCTGGACACCTATCATCTTGAAAGCAGTCCAAATTCTTGTTGACGATTGACTGACCTTGAAGTTTCTCTGTGGATTTACCCTAATCTATAATTTTTTTTTTTAATCACTTATCAAATACAGGCAGAGAAACCTAGATTGAACTATAAGGACAAGTACTCTGAAGCATACAGAAATGCCCACCCAACTGCACCATTAATTGTTCCTTGGGTGTCCGGCGTTGTTGGTACATGAGAAGGTGTTGGCAAGAAGGTTGGCTCATAAGGAGATGTGTCCAAAGCCACAAATTCTACTAACTTGTAAACTACAAAAATCCACTTGAGTCTAGCTCAACTGAATACTCAATTGCCCGATCTTCCTAATGGAGGTATTTTCTTAGTTTATGTTTATGTTTATTTAATTAATGTCATTTTTCAAATATTGGATTGTCTGGAGGCTGAGGCTTAAGCTCAGCAGTCTTACACCACTTGGGAGTTGGTTAGCAAGACCTACAAAAAGTTCTTTGATAAATGCAATCTGTGATTATTGATTCATTCTGACGTGGATATCAAATCCTACGCAAAATTTTTTGCTATTGATTTTTTGTAATGTTTCCCAGTTTGAGAGTATCCTATTTTGGTTTTTGCACCACCTTCTAATCAATATTCTTCCGTAAGGCAATATCTTGGCTCTGGTCAGGACTAGTAGAAGATACTGGGCCTCCCATAACTCTCCATGTCTTATATTCAAAGGACTGGGATCCACCATTGAATGAGTAGATCAAGCATAGGAAAATCAGCTTGAACAGATGATCACTACCATGTATTTCTTCTGTGTTCATCTGAAGGGCGGAAAAGAATTTTTTTAAAGCTTGTGAAGGCCCCAATATATATATATATATATATATATATATATATATTGTTAATTGCTGTATCCCAACCCTCTGAACTTAAGTGACAAGTTATGGGAGACCTTAGATGCACGCGTCATGTAATAAGTAAACAAAATCCATATAACGCTAATCAAGTGCTAAATCAGTAAAGCATTCGGCAGAAAAAATCCATGTATTTGAAAGACCTAATCAGAAGCTAACTTCAATTTATGCATTAATCATCGATTGTATGTCAAAACAGGAGCAAGAGGATGGTACTTTCGTACTGTTTAACTTTGAGATTGATTATGTTGATCAGCTCCCAACTTAAACAAAGATGCAGGAATATTCTGCATTCTGTGATATTTGCATTGGAACCCATGGTTCAACCTCTTGATAAGTCTGTGCTAATAGATTTTGCAAATCTGCATGGTAAACTGCCAGTACAGTCACAGAGAACAGTACCTGTATTTGGGTTGCCATGGTTCTCATTGCATTGCCTAGGAGTGCCTATTTCTAAAATAGGTAGAAGGTGTACCCTTGGCCGATAATATGGCCTTTGAACATGAGATGTTACTCACAAATTTGTTCCAAATCTTGATGCCTTACCTTTAAATTTGCTATGTTCTAGGAACTAGATGGAAACTAAACCAATTCACAGGTTGTAGGATATTGTAGGATATCACCAAATACTTAAACCAAGACAGCTATAAGACCAGCCATTCTCTATGAAGTAGCGTGTTGGGCAGTCAACAAACAACACGTACATAAAATGAGTGTGGCTGAAATGAGGATGTTGAGATGAATGAGTGGCAAGACTAGAAATGATAAAATTAGGAATGAACCCATTTGTGGGAGCTTAGGTGTAACACTAATAGATGATAAATTGAGAGAAAGTCGATTGAGATGGTTTGGGCATGTGCAACAAAGACCAATGACTGCACTAGTGAGACAGAGTGAGACAATACCAATTGAAGGTGCTAGAAGGACTAGAGGAAGGCCAAAATTGACTTGGGTGGCGGTAATAAGGAGGGACATGGCAGTTTGTAATTTAATGGCAGATAAGACCTTAAACAGAACAGAATGACAAAACAAGATTCGTGTAGCTGACCCCAAATAATTGGGATAAGGCTGTTTGTTGTTGTTGTTCTTCAGTTGTTGATGCATCAAGTTGCCAAAATCTATTATAAGGCATAATTAAGTCAGCTAGGGAATCAATTCCATAATGGAAGCAGTCACTGGATGGGTCCTTGCATGCATGTGGTAATTTTCATTGATGTGGAATTAGTACTCTCGTATTGGGTATAGTTAGGTGCAGAAATACAGTTGGGATTTAGTACGAACACTCCATGAACGAACAAGGTGTGAACGGTCAAGGGTGAACACATAAGCACTGGAAAAGTGATTTACACTTTTTGGGAGGTGCTTTTTACTTTTTTACCCTTATGTGTCCCCCCCCCCCCCATGCCATTCAGACCTTGTTCGTCCATGCCTTGTACGTACCAAATCTTGAGGGGCTGATATATGTTTATTGATATATTTATTTTCTCCCCCATTCAATTTGCACAGATTTAGCATGTACCCTAAGTTTTTGATCTAGTTAATTTTTGATCATAGATTTTCATCTTTTTCACTGTCTTTTTGATTGCTTGGAGTATTGTGATTCTTATTAACGATATATGTACGAGGATAAGGGATATAACAGTGTGGCATAAAGGAAGCTTTATGATTGACTTGCAGCAAATATCCATTTAATTTAATTATGTTATCGAGAAGCATTAGAATGTGAGGTGCAAGATTTTGCATAATTGATGGTTCTATATTTATTGGGAAGATTTTACCGCAATTGTAATGTGAATTTACTTATCAAGCTGCTCTTTGAGTGTGTGCAGTTCTACTTTGGTTGAACGGATGCCACTTCTGGATGAGGCAATCTATAGTGGAAGGAGGGTTGTTTCTTTTCCAACAACTCTTTCAACCTCCACTTCCAAACCCCATGGGGCTCTTGTAGGTTTACTTGATTTGAGTTTAGATCGTAACATTGCTTCTAGCTCTTATAGTGGCAATTTTCTTCAAGAGTGGATGGGTGTAGATTTGGCTCCATCTCCATAGCTAACTGGTAATTTTCTGCATTCCCTTATGCCATTTCAAATTTTCTATGAAGAACAGGGAAACCAAAAATTATGTGTTGCATTTGTGTCGTGAAGATCAGTGTGTTGTATCATTAATGAGGTCACTTGATATTGAAAATGTCAATTATTTTAATTTCCCCACCATCAAATTCTATGCACCCAGATGCACAAAATAGAAGAGATAAGATGGACTTTCTTTCCCACCAATACTGGCATCAGATAAGGTTGGAAAGAAAATGAAATGAAATATCGATTCATTTTCTAGTTCTAATCAGATTCTTAGGCTGTTTTCCAATTTACTTTCATAGTACAATTAGGATATTCCCATGTAATGGACACAACGTTAATGACAAATCTAACATGCCAAGGACAATTAAAAATATCCTTAGATAACCAATCTATACCAATTAAGTTTTTTTTGGATAGGTAAATTATAAGTGAAGAAGGGTTTTAAACCCAGTTCTGTGGTACGACACCCACAAACTTTACCAACTTAGCAAGCTGGCATCTTCTATACCAATTAAGTTACTTGTGTTATTGTCGTTTTTATCAGATTGCCACCCTCCCCCCACCGGGAAGTCAAGAGAAATAAAAACTTTTCTCCCTGTATAGTTGTAGTATGTGAAATATTTTTCCAATTTCATAAGCTTGATAATATGAAGTGACAATAAACCTACTCTAAACTAGTCCCCAAGGTCAAAATGAATTTTCAAAAGCCATCAAACAATAAGTAGGGTTATCAATTGGGTCGGACTAGTCCAATGCCCGACTTGTCCGGCTTGAAGAATGGGCGGGATAAACAAGTTGAACTTCGGGTTGGATCAAATTTGGGCACAAGCTTTAGGCCTGAAGTGATTTTTGGGCCGGGCTCCATCACAACTTAATTTAGCATGAAGCTTGGCCGGACTTGTCCTGAAATAAGCCCAACCCTAAATATGTGTACACCTACACATCGGATTAAATGTCATCTAACATATAGGATTAAATCTATAATAAACATAACCCTAATCATATAACACTTTATCTTATTCACTCTGACGGCCAAAGAAGATCATGTCGAGGGAAGAGGCGATGAAACGGCATCAGTTTAAACTTGGTCCTTAGGTCTTTTGAGAGGTGACTTTAACTGTTATATTGATTTTGTAATCCGGACTCAAGAGTGCTACCAACATGAGCATTTAATTATGTAAACTATCATTGTATCTCATTCGCTATTTAGAAATTATATTTCTTTGTGGATTGGGGAGGGGAGCATCTGTTTGTTGATGATCAACCTTGCTTTCTTTGCAAGGATAATGCTCTTATACGTACTGGGCGTTGAGCTTTAAAGTGCAGAGATCACATCATCTTCTTTCGAAGATTTTAATCAAAGTGCATTTTTTGGGGGGGCACTTACCACTTTTTGGCACTGATGTGTCGGTACACTGATGCCGTTTTCACAGTTCTCACAAGATTCGTTCTCACATAATTTTTAGTGTTTTTGACGCTGTATTATTCTCAAGGGACTAAACCAGATCTGTGAATGTTAAATGCAAGATATCTTCAAATAATTTGAATCAATTAACGAGTCTGTTCCTAGGGTTCTCATGGTCCCCACGCGTTAGTCTCAAGGCTGTATTTGCTCACAATTGCCATCTTTTTCAGGTTAGGAAGAATGATTTCAGTTCCAGCATAATTATTGTTTCTCTATCAATCTCAACCACTGTATGTGCTATTTCTCTCATAATGAGTCTCTTCTGGCATGTTTTATTATTTTAAGGTTTGGGATGTTAACTCCGGATCAATCCGGTTTCGCCTGAAGCTCGTTTTATTACATTGGGCCGAGTTCAGGCAGAAAGTTACGGACTGAGTTCGGATGAGGATTGGATTTTGCTCAAGTACTGTATGTCGATCGGGTCGGGTTAAGGTTGAAATTAACCCGATCAGATTGACCCCATAAGTATCCAAATGGAGAGAGAGAGAG
>JAOXJP010152913.1:0-13070 GCA_025762735.1 Platanus orientalis | reverse complement strand
ACCATATATATATATATATATATATATATGTATTGATTTTTGTTTATTAGGGCATTAAACATTTTGGTTGTTATAATGCCCATTTATTATATTGTCTTCTATTATTAAGAAAATGAGTTAATGTGATTAAAAGTTTGTGGCCAGTGAATGACTCATAAATGGTTTAGCCATTTTTTTATCTTTAAAAGACAAAATAATATGCCATAACTATGGGTCATAAACACAAAATGATGGGTCATATAACTATGGATCATACACAAGTTCCAACGATTTTCTAAGCAAACTCTATAAATTCATATGGTGGAATGGATATATGTAGTGTGCAAATGTGAATTATTGATATTTTATATTATTAATTTCATATTCTCTCTTAAACTTGCCTAAGACATAGCGTTATAGAAAGTTCATCAAGCTTTGCTATCAAGTGCAACAATAGCAAGGGTAATACTAAATGACCATTGAATTCTTAGAATTTGATTGTCAGAAACCCTCTGCCCTGGGTAAGAGATTCAAAGGTCTAAATTTTATAGGTACTTTCATTTTATTCTACTCTTAATCAGTGAGTGATTTCATTTATTATTATTGCAATCTGTAGAATATATATTAAAGTTATTTTTTTTTTAACTTGGGGATATTTTTTGTTGTTTAAAATTAATAGTTAGAATAAAATTAAATTTAATATCCAATTTTTTTTCAACACCTGGACTCTCTATTAATAGGCCTCGAGATAGTTACTTGACTTCCTCTTTGTGTTATTACTTTTTGTTGACATTTAGTTTGATAACTTCCTTCATAATTCTTCCAATTATATTTCGCTATCTATCTTCGGCACCTTTAACTTTCTTTCAATTATGTTATGTCAAATGTCTTTTTGTAACTAATACACGTTTGAATTTCAAAGTTCTTTTAATCAAATTCCACCCATAGCACTCTTGAGAAGTTCTTTCAATAGAAACTCACCACCTATTATAATTGTTTATTTTCTTTTTGAATTTCAAATTTCAAATTTCCACCGCTAATGTGTTGTAATCAATTTTCTCTCTCTCAGTAGCTATCTTTTACAATTTATGAGTATTAATTGCCACATGGCTTGATCATAACCATTAATTTCTAATGACAAATTTATGGTGTAAACAATGCCCCTCATGGTCATTTTGAATTTTAAAATTCATAATGAAGTGTTGATATCATTTTCATCTAGTTGCTATCCCTTCAAGGCTTTATGATCTTTAAACACATGATTATTATTTTTTTTCCAAAATTTCACTTTAAAGGGGTATTAGGAAATAAAAGATAGGGTTACGATATCACGATATTGATTTATGTAAATTGGGATTAAATTAGATAAGAATATATTTATTAGATTAATTTGTTTTGATTTGGTTTTCTATACTTCTTTTTTTATTGGTCTATTTATACTTATTACTTGAGTTAAAAATCAAAAGAATCATCTTTCCTCATTTTTATTCAATTAGTTCCTAGCGATAAATTTATGATATATACAATCTTTCCCACGCTTGCAATGAATTTTTGCAATCGTAAGGATTTTTAAATTGAATAAATTTGAGCTAAACTTTATTCAAACAACAAAAAAAGAAAGGAACAAAAGAAAGTTCATCTTTAAATATTTGCGACTTTAAAAAGCTTATTAATTTTCTTTACATTCAAGTTGGTGCAGTGCAGGGCAATGCCGTGTCCCTCACTCTTTTCAAGCATCAGATGACGCACTACACAGTCCCCAATCTCCAGTTTCTTCTTTCTCGTGACTGAAGAAAAAAATCAGTATTTTATTGGTTGCCGTGTAGAGAAAGAAATTGCACAGAATCAATTTTATCTTCTTTAGAAAATATTTAATTATTATCTTTTCATTCTAATGCTTCCTTTCCTCTTTCCCAAATACATCTCTTCTTCTTTTACGTTTCGTACGGATTTTGTTTTGTTTGTTGGAACCTCCGTTTCGTCCAGCGACGGCAAGCCCGGGCGCTCTCCCAAGCAAAAGATCTTTGCCCTATTGAACTGTTGTTGCCGTTAGCATTATTCATTCTGTCTTTAAAGCGTATGTAAGTGAATTTAATGACCACAGTGTCCACGACCCTATTAGTTTCTATATTTACCATTTCTTAAGGGTCTATTAGGCAACCACCGGCATTTCATTACAAATTTTCAAGGCATTTGTATCAAAATGAGCTCATTCAGATTTATATTAATTTGTAAATTAAATTAGAAATGAAGCCATCTTATGATTTTTTTATTTATTTATAAAATGAAATGATATATGTTATAAAATATAAATCTGAGTTCATTTTGAATCAACACATTGGGTTTACAAATGAATTGGAAAATTTAAATGAAATGATATGATTTCATTACAGGTGGCTGCCAAACGCGGCCTTAACATTGAATGAATAAGTGCGAATGGTGTCAGAGATGGCCACATCAGCTTCGAAAAAGTGACTTGCACTTTTTGGGGGGGCATTATCACAATTTGGTACTGATGTGTCAGCCCATAACTCCCTTCAAACCTATTCCCACATGGATTATTCGTACCTATTTCTTTGGGAGTAAAAAGGGGATTATAATAAAAAATGAGTTAATCAATGATTTTTTTTTCTTCGAAAAACTCATCTAAGATTTTGCGACCAGTTTGCTGACTTCATTCGAGTTTTAGCAACTGGTCAACCAAGAACTCTGTTGAGTCAAATAAATCGGTTGGATTTCCCAATTAACTAGTTGGTTTTTACACATTGTTTATAATACTATTATACAAACTCACCAGTAATTGCACTTTAATTAATATTAACACACTTGGTCAATTAAGTTTTTAACTCATTTTTTGTCTTTAGGTGACTGATGGATTGAGATTATTATTAAGTCTAAATCATTGATCAATTAACTTCCAATAAATTGGATTTTTTTAGTGAGATAATCTTGCTTTGAAATATCCTACATAATTTAAGTTTAGCAAGTCGACTAGCAAACAAAGAAATTAAAAAAAAAAGTCTAGCAACCTAGTAAAGTATTACAAATATTGATAGGTGAATATTTTATAGTTTAAATGTTAGCCTACTTTTCCTAGTATCTAATCTCTTGATATTGAGGAATTAAGATAACAATGAAAGAAGTTTAATATTGTATATCTCCCTAATAGGGTCCAAGCATAAAAGTTTTTTGGACTGTAGACCAAAGCCCGGAACTCTATTGGTTGATAAATTGATTATATATATGACAATCATGGGATCACGAGTTCCACTCGTTTATCCAAAAAAAAATTTCAGGTCCCGCTTTCTTCCAAACTAATAATATTACCCGATTGGATGAAGTTTTTGTCGTAGTTTCATGGCACGGATTTGATCTTAGCTTTCCTAGCACGCAAGCACAAGAGATGGATCACATATAAACATGAAATTTCCTTTGTCATCTTTTCTTGTAAAACTAATAATACACTCAAGAGTGGTCCACCACGCAAGTATAAAATAAAAGATCTCAAAATGAGAAAGAAAATTCATTATTTGTCATGTTCATATTAAAGTAACGTGAAAGGATCTGCAACACCTAACTTGCCTGTTCCCCTGTGTCTCCCCCCCCAAAAAAAAAAAAACACACACACACACACAAAAACAAATGGTGAGGTGTTTAGGGTTAAACTGTAAAAACAGTTTTCAAATGAAAAGAGAGGTACCCATAAAAATGGGGTTTATGGGATAAACAACAAAAGGTGTTCTAATGAACATTTGTTCCCTGTTTAGAAGAGGAACCAAATTCAAAAAATTATCACATATCAGCCTGTGATGTGAGGACATAGGCAGACAAACAAATTTGGGTGTTAGACACAGGATCAAGAAACAATTACAATGCTTTTAGAAAATTAACATTTTATATGAGGTTTTTGAAGAATGATTGTTTGTTATGATACAGATCTTGACACATGAAGTGTTTTCCTTTTGAAAAGAGAATGCTTGTCTGTGTTGACACAGACCTCTGTATGGGTGCCACTGATTGACACATATTTTTTCAATTAAACAATTATTTGAATGTTTTGAATCCATTACAACACATGTCAATTTATAAGTCACCATAGACATTACAAAGACTTTTTCATCACTGAACATTTGGGTTTTTTTTTGTAAAGATAAAATATATATATTTTATACTTTCCCTCCAAAACAATTCATTACTTTTGGCCTGCTTAATTTCTTTAGTTAGTACAAAATAAAAAATAAAAAGATAACATTTAGTTAGCACCAAAAAAATTACATTCTTTTGAAAAAAAAATGAAGGCTTCTTAAACGGAAAGGATGTTCTGTCCTGGATTTGGTGTCTAGGATTGTGTTCAGGACATCAGGGATATCATATGGAATAAAATGTATGTTCCAAATTCAACATATGCATCATCCACCCATTTTATTCTATATGACGTCCGCTAGCATCCTTAACGCCAAATCCTGGATAGAACTTCCAGTCACCTTCTTAAACTGCGAGGGTGATGGGCGACGGTTCATACAAGTTGAAAATTTCTGTAATCAATAAACATTTAATGCTTATTTACCAAAATAATAATAATAATAATCTACCGCTCTAACCTTCTTTGTATTTTAAGTTTTCTAATTTTATACTTAATCACCTTTGTTTTTTTCTGTAATCAATAAACGTTATGCTCGTTCCAGTTGTCAACAGTACAAAATGTTAAAAGCGTCAAACAACGAAAAAGTTAGAGTGTTGACAGAACTTTAACAACGAGGAGGAGAGGAATGGAGTGCCAAAAAACACATAAAAATCACCCTTACTAATTAAAGAACCAACGAAAACAGTGGAAAAAAACAAAACTCAATACAATATCTCGACCATGACCCAATTAGGTTGTGGTTTTCAAAGCCAAGCAATCCAAATGAAGTTTGTACATGTTTTTCCACACATTCGGATACAATTTGATAGAGTTGGGTAAGGGTGGCAATGTTTGATCTGACCCATAAACTTGACATGAACCCAACAACGAATAAGTGGGTATGGATTGACGACTATGAACGTGTTTTGGATCAAAGTAGGTTGAACGACTTTAATACAATTAATAAATGAATCAAGTTAGAATTAACTCATATAATTATATACCCTTAATTTAACATGACACGAATCTGACCTTTTAACATAAAATTTTACATAATCCACGAGTCCAACACAAAATAAACAAATTACGTTAACTATTAACGTGCTTTGGGTGTTACGATTAATAAATGGGTTGGATTCAAGTTGAACCATGTAACTGTAAACCTTTATCTTGACACGACATGAACCTGACCCATCAACACCAATGGCCATCCATAGAGGTGGGGGACCCATAATTTGTACCTCAATTCATTTTGACCTATTTAAACTTATCATAACTTAAAATTAATAAAAAATTCTTTTAAGAAAAGAAAAAGAGAAATTTACAACCAAAAAAAAACCTGAGAAGGGGAAAAGACTCAAAGAGCAAAAGAAAGAAGAAAAGCGCTGTTTTGGCGCATGAGTGTTGCGGTCCCCAAAACATTTCTCTGTGTCTGCTTTTATTTTTTACTCGCTTTCCCGCGCTCTCACGTGCATCATCGACTAATAAGGAGCTGCACCCACTGCCTGTCACCCACGACCACAGTAGCAAATTCAGAAATTCGAGCAATACGAGACCTATTTAGCCTATTTTACTGGAAATAGCCGGTCATCGTCATCATTTTAGTTTCTCGAAACCCTAGGTGCACCAAGCCATCAATGAAAACTCAAGAGCTAGGACACTGACTGTGACCCCCCTCCCCAACCGACTCTACTCTACGTCCACGACTGCCTGTCTCTCTCTCTCTCTCTCCAAACCTGCGTGCTTCCATTTTTGCTCCTTACAAGATCATCATACTCTTTCCTTTCATATCTTCCCCATCATCACCACATCTCTGTCACTTTTCTTCTTCTTTACTCGCGAATAAAAATCCAATCTCTCTCTTTGAAAGATAAGCTGCAGACATGGCGGAGGGCTTCGAAGCCTTTCATGTCCCGCAGCAAAGTAGAAGAGATAAACTTAGAGTTCTGGCTCAAAGCCACCCCAGCTGCGAAGCAGCAGCAGCTGCCCTTCAAGGGTGCCCGGGTTTACTCCCTCTCTATGATCCATCCCTTCTCTCCTCCGAGATGCTAAGCTGCTCCAACGTTGGTGCTCAAGAATATCACCACCAAAAGAACCCACTTTCTGAAACTGGGGAGGTTTGTAAGCAAAACCCACTTTCTGTTATTAAGGAAGGAGTAAATTTGATGGGCTATGTTAGCGGCTTTGTGAATCCTTCTACTTCCTCTTCTTCGTCTCATCCCACTTACTTGGATCCACAATCTTCCCTTGCCTTAAACCCCGGCTCGATTCAAGATATAAACGGCAACCCTTTTTTCTACACGGCCCATAATCTTAGAGATTTGGATAACTCGTTTAATGGTGGCGAGATGGTAGCGTTCAAGCCGGAATCTTTGTTGTTATCTCTGTCTTCTAACCCTACCGTCCAAAATAATCCATCTCTAGAATTGAATTATTTAGTTCGAGGGGTTCCCGGAGGCGGTGGCTCGACGTCAGGCGATGTGTCGAGGAGTCCTCTAGGCCCTTTTACAGGGTACACTTCGGTTTTGAAGGGGTCTAGGTTTTTGAAGCCTGCGCAGCAGGTCTTGGAGGAGTTTTGTTATGTGGGTAGGGGAATTTATGGTGAAAAAAGCTGTGGGGAGTCGAGTTTGATGGATCCTTCGATGGAAAGCTTGAGTGGAGCTGCAATTGGTGAGGATCCACTCACATGTGGAGATGGTAGTGAGCATCGGAGGAAGAAAACTGTACTACTATCAATGCTAGATGAGGTATGCTTCTTCAATTGAATTCTTTGTATTTATTTATTTTTATTCTATTTAATTCAGTATGTGACTCTCTTTTGGTATGATGTCTTTGAATTTGTATACTTTTTTATTTTATTTTGTTTCTATGTTAAAATTTGTTCTTTTGCTTGTTCCATATATATAAAATGGGTTATAAGTGTGTGACTGTTTAAAATCAACAGGCAAAGCATTTGTTGCTAGTCAAAGTCGAAAGAAGGCATTATAATCCTTTGTAATTTATAGCTTCTAGCGATGCTGTCATTTGTTTTCTCAGTGAAGTATACGCCTGATAAAATTCACAAAAAATCAATGGTCATAGAATAGAGGTCACAAGATGGTCCTTTTGGGAAAGGTGATAAGAGGGAATATATGCACAAAGTCTGGTGCTATAAAAGTGTATGCTAACCCTAGAAAGAGACATCTAGGGTGAGAGAGACCAAGTTTGGGTTTGTAATTTTCATTAAAGTGACTTAAGGGATCAGTTTGAAAAGACTTGTACTAAAAAAAAGTGCATGTGGAAAGCGTCATGATTTTTCATGCTAAAAGAAAGTTAGACTGAAGAAGTGTCTGGCCTCCTTTCCGGTTGTTTTAAAGTTTTTCTCCCCTTGGTTTGAGTTATGCGTTTGCTTGTCTGCTCTATGAAGATGGTGATAAATCTTCTGCTTTCCTTTTTATGATTTTGTGATTGCTAAGGTCATTGAGCAATCTAGTAAGAAGCTGTTGATTGATTTTAGCTTGAAAAGGTTAGAAGAACTTGTGCATACACAGTAACAATAGGATAAACGTCATACATTTCCCCTTTTTATGTGTAAACCATTTTTTGTTTCAGCTAATAAAATGAAATAATAAATAAATAGAAGGTGAAAGCATGGCCAATGTAGGAGAATGATGGTTGTGCATACGTAGTGTTGGTGTCTAGGATAAAGACACGCAAGGGAACATACTAGAAATGGCCATATATTTAAATTCTAGACTGTCATTGCAAATTACTAGCAAATAAACCCATGCAAACTTGGGTGTGAGTGATCAGTAGGTACTGAAAGTAAATAAAAACCTAAAAAAATCAGCTAAAGAAACCGTAAGAGGAAGGAGAATTAGTGTCTAATTATGATTAGATTAATGTCCAGTTATGGTTAGAAGAGGGGGGCAGTTGTTTTTTATTTAATTTAGGAGAGATGTAGGTAGGAAAAATAAGGATAAATTAAGAAGATGTGAGTGAGAAGAAATAGGAATGAAAAGGGTGTTAGAAAATTTAGAAATTTAAATTGAAGAAGAATAAAAGAAAAGAGAAAACATAAGTTGTCCCTGTCGCACACTTAAAAAAATATCAAAAACCAAATTAAAATCATAGGGGGTGTTCACCTCAGCAACCCATTACTTTAATGTATATAGAAATGCAAATTTGGTAGACAAATAAACATGATGCATGTGATTTTACCTCTTTATACTTTCTTCCTTTATTTCCTCCTTCGTAGAGGAGGTTGAACCTTGACCTCATTGGTGCACGAGTGGGCACATCACCACCTTACCTTCCTTATTTCTTTCTTCATGCATGGATGGCGTTGAACTTTGATCTCATTGACATGCATATGCTCATCACCAGTGCGACCATGGCCTAGATCTTGATGATCGATGCCAATGGAGGTAGATTATGAGTTCTTTGTTATTAGAAACAAATGATTAATTGATTCAACAAGAGGGTCAATAGTGATATGCACCATTGCTTTTTTATATCCTCTCCCCTTGTGGGAGCTAATGGGTTTGCACTCATAGAATGAGTAGACTTTCCCAGATTTTGCCAGTGGGTTATGAATGGAGGTCTCCAATCCTTCTCGTTGTGGTTTTCTTCGGGGCATGTACCTCCTGAAAGCATCTTGGAGTTGCCATAAAAGCTGCCTTTCCTAGCAAATTGGAATAGGAGAAAAAGATAAAGATAAAAGGGGGGGGGGTCTAAAGAACTATTGTGATCTTATGTAAATCATTCTTAAGAAACAAGTTATGCCTAGGTTCTAAATTTTGTATATTACGAAAGGAATCAAAGTGTACTTAAAATAATGGACTAATTGGGATTATGAGCGGATAATTTCAATGGCACTAATGGCGTTTATGGAGATCTTATAGAAATTTGATTAATCTAATCTATAGATTGAGATTATTATTATCCATGATGAAATGAGATACATTGATAATGATACAATGCATCTGAATGCAATATCTATAACAACTTTTTACTTACCTGAGCAGTACTCATTCTCAAACTCATGGGAATTAAAGATCATCCTGAGATAACTGATTCTGGTAGAGAAACTTCTGCTCTAAATGTTGAGAACATCTCACTGTTTGTGTTTTTAGTTGTGGAGATGGAAGTGAAGTCGAACATGAAGACACAAGAACCAATGCTCTACTCATGTTGATCATTCAAAATTGAAACCTGTTGAGATTATACTCAAAGAACTGGGAAATGCCTGGTTTAGGCTAGACCTTGTTAGGATCATGTCCCTTAAAGGTGGGCTCTAATGGACTTTTGATTGGCTTCTGAAGAGCTTTTGATGGACCTCTTATATATATATATCAATAGCGTGAACTTTAAATCATATAAGCAAGTCAAGCGGCCCTCTTATGGGCTTATGTTGACTTTTTTTCAGCCATGAACTGATGGCATGATGTTATAAATCTTGCAGGCAAATTAAAAAATCTTTTTTTTTGTTGGTTGCTGGCAGTTGGTGACATTGTGCATGGTGACAATGATCATTAAATGATAAATGACATTTTTCTTTATTTTTGCCTCATCTTTTTTAATCCTATATGGTCATTTTTACCTCTCTTTTTATCCTTTTCTCCTTCAATAAGGGAAATTACTCCCCCCCCTGGTCACTGTAGAAAAGGATGAGCGGTTTGATACTTGGTGATTGGAAATATGGTATCAAAGGAGTGCATCCGTGTTCAGTACCAAGTGGGATTGAATGCAGAGAATAACAAGTACAATCTTAGACGATGCCATTGAATTGTACAAGCAAAACTTGGCCATGAGAGGTTACGGGGGCCATATAAAGGAGTGGATAGTATGGATATGGCATAGAGATAGAATGGGCAATGATTGAATAATCATCAATTACTGTTCAACCAAAGTTCTGTCGCCATTTCATAGTCGCAGAATAATAGCATTGCAGGAAGACTAACTCAAGTGGGATGCTTTCTTAGTATGATTATAATGTTTTACTATTTCCTCTAACAACCTTCCAATGATCCTGTTAATTTTCACAAGAGAATACCAGGAACAATAGGACTTGTTGATTTTCACTAAACCCTAAACCAAGAATTAATTATCCAAAAAATATTATATTCAATTCTGTCTTCCTTTGATTACAATTGCTTATTCATAAACCAAAGACCTAAATTAGGAAGGTCCTACTGCATTCATAATTGCCAAAGGATAAAATTTACTAAAAATGGGAAAATCCTAATTTGACCCAAAACCACCCTATTATTCTTGAAATCACTCATAAACTGATTAACATATTCCCAATTAAATTTGCATCCAATAATTCGCAAAATATGCGAAAAAAGGAGGAACCAAAAGATAGCTAAGTTTTAACTAAAAGTGGCCATTTGAGTCCCTAAATGATGGAATTTGGAAACCTTCCCAGCATCCAACAAAGATCTGTTGGGGATCTTATAGAGCTCATCGTGCCAGTTATTTTGAGTACTTATACATCGAAATCAGACATTAGGATCAAGAGTTATGACCATTTAAACTTTATGGATCAAGAGTTATGATCATGTAAACTTCCTTCAAACGTAACTACATTGAGACTGAGTGGACATATTTCAGAGTTCAATTTTAATAAAGGTAGTTGTAGAACTCTTTTCCATGGTTTCAAAAGTCCGCCAATTCTGTTCCGGATCGGCCAATCCAAATCGGAATCGGCCAGGACCAGTCTGATTTATGCCTTAAACTCGGGATCTGCAATGGAGCAGCCGATCCGGGTGTGGGTCGGCTTGGATTTATAAAAAAATTATTTATTTTTTTCAGATTTTGTTTTTCAACGCTTTTTTTAAGATTTTTTTTTTGGTTACGCATTGGCGGGACCGGCTGATCCGGATTGGGAATCCCCCAAGACCGGTTCCGACTCCGATCCCGACTTTTTAAACCATGCTCTTTTCAATGTTGTAATGTGAAACATTCTGGTAAATCCTTGTTGGTACCTTGTTTACTTGATTTAATTAGAGGTCCAAGGGCCTAGAGATGGGACAAATTTATACAAGCATGAGTCTACCTAACCCCACTCTATGGGTGTTTTATCTTTTGTCTTTGAGAAAGAGAGTGATGATTTAATTATTATTATTTTTGTGTGTGTGATAAAGATTTACAGTTAGGGTTAGTGCTATGTTTCTATGTTCAGTTATGTCCAATATTTCTGTGGCCCCAACACATTCACTCTCTCCTTCAAGCAAGAATCAGGGTTGTTCTTGTCATGTAATAGATGTGTCTTTACTTTTTTTCATTTGAATGAAGTTTTTTGGAATTTTTTTATTATAAGCGTGTATCTGGGTCTCTCTATAATCTGTATTTATAGATTTGTTCTGTAGCTATTGCTGGCAGATGTAATCACTCGAGTGAAAAAGTCATGCCAATCTTGTACTTTATGAGTGTTGACTTTTTGTTTGTTTTCCCTTGTTTTCATATTGGAATTAGGTCATGGGGTGAAATAGAAAAAAAAATTGCTTCTTCTTCACCCCTACTGATGTCTGCATAATTGTTAGATTGATGCAGGATGTAAAAGAGCCCATCCTTAAGTTAGTTGGTTTGGATGCAAAGTTAGATAAAAATAAATAAAATGAAGTTTATCTAATCTGTTTCTTTACTTGTGACATTTTTTTTGTGTCAAAATTTGATTTTTGTTCCATTTGAAAGATTTCTCAACTACCTATCTAACAAGCCTAATGTCGCGTGATTTGGACTGGATTTGAGAAAGTTATTACAATACAGATAATGTACATGTGTATGATGTGAATTTTCATTTTTGGGTTTTCTAATTAAGTCTTGGTTGTTTTGTCTATTTGTATTTTTGTATGGAATCTTTTAATTAGATGGTCATAGATTTGAGGAAATGTTTGATTTTTTTTTCTATTTGATGTCCTACTGTAAATAGGAGTTGCTAGTTTGTCTTGATACAATTTTTTATTTCCTTCCTTCTTTCATCAAATATGTCTTGATACAATTTTGTCTTTCTTATTAACAATTTTTGTTTTTGTTTCTTAATTGAAAAGCAAGTCAAAAGTAGGAACTGGATTACTAGAATTGTCCAGATAGTGCTGTCAATGACCCGAGCTAGCGCTGCTCAGCTCGGAGGTCGGCTCATCGTGACTAAGCTCAGCTTGTTAAAAGCTTGGTTTGTACCTTTAGCAAGCCTGAGCTTGGAACCTCAGGCTCGTGACGAGCCCATGAGCATGAGCTTTGTTTATGCAAGCTTGAACTCACTAAGATATATCTTTATAGTCTCTAAGGCACATTGACTATCTTGAATTTCTAGTGGAACATTTGATGTCTTGGTGGGTTTTTTTTTTTTTGTTGGTTGCTTTTTCTTTACAGCATTCACTTACCTGGTGAATCTGTTTGTATGTTTCCCCTTTTCGTTCTTTTTTAGTGATAAGTTCTACCTTTAAAAAAAATGATAAAACTTTTGGTGTCTTGAGCTCATTAAAGTTCAAAATTCCAAACAGGAAACCTTCTCTTTTTGAGTTTCTTCAATATATATATATATATATATATATATATATATATAAACTTCCCTAAATGGGGAATGCTTTTTGACCTAGAAGACCATTGTTGGTTTTTGTCTAACTCTCCAAGTTTGTCATTGCTTATGATATATTTGTTACTAACCTCTAATTCACTTGATATTCCAAGAGCTTGGTATGGCTTAAGGAATGGACCTAACTGTTTTGCATACAAATTACAAGCTAAGAAATAGACAAGATTCTTGGAAGTGTGCGTCAATTTGATTAGCCTCGTGATCCATCATTTCATCTAAATTAAATGTCCTTGGACTTATGTTGTGGTTACATTGGTGCTACGTTTTGCCTAATCATATTATCCATACTGCTTGAGCTTATGATATACAAGGATGCTATGGGAGAAAATAGACTCTAACCTCCCCCCCCCCCCTCTCTCTCTCTCTCTATCTCTGAGTGTGTGTGTGCAT